>JAECUM010040126.1:0-34215 GCA_016617855.1 Megalonaias nervosa | reverse complement strand
TTCCACGCTGACCCACGTTCCCGTCAAGGCTCGTTCTTCCTGAGTGTGCTGACAAGGGTGGTCTTGGTTGCACGTTTCAGCACAAGTACGACACAAGGGAAACATCAGTTTTCCTTGGCAATGATGTGGTAAAAGGGGATGGTACAAGTTCGTGGGAGGTAAGACTTTACACTTGATCAATCCTTCGTATTGTCGAATATTGTCCACGTCGATGTGTTCCGTCAGCAATTGTGGGTGCCCTGCGGAAAAGTGACAATATTTGCACACGTACGGATACAGAGAACACACGTCCAAGTATTTGATTTCTTCTCCTTTCTCCTCGTCGACTTGGTACAGCAAACAGGAGGCATTCGTCCGCCCTCCGTACAAACTGTTCCGCGGGTTCAGAGGGTCCACCAGCTTGTAACTTTCCACGATGCGCTTAAACTCGGGATCGGTTTTCAATCGCTGATCGTGCTCGTGTTCCCACATTTCCACTACTTGGTATCCTTGCTCTTCTAACTTCAAGCGTCGCTGACAAGTGGCCTGGTACAAGTCTTCCATGGTCCGTTGTAAAAACTGGGTTTTAGTGTCACGTTGAGGGTAGCAGATGGGACATCCGTGAAATAAGCACCCGTTAAACTCGTACACAATCTTGGGGTTTTCTAAGTCCCAGCCGTCTACTGAATACCTTCCGATGGTCTTTTCGCCTCCTCCGTTGCGAGCATGTTGGATCCATTTGTCTTCCTTCTCACACAAGTAATGTAACCAGCGTAGGGCTTTGACCGAGTATCGACGTTTGACAAAATTGGTCGTTTGAGGACTGATGACAGCTAGGGTGTTTTCAGGCATGAATCGTTGACGATACACTAAGGAACACGCTTTGGCAATGGTACAAGCTTCTTTCAAAGGATCGATCCCTCCGTGTTCCATGAACAGTTCTCGAAATTTTTCCACAGCAGCGACGTAAAATGTCTACGTCGGAACGACAATATTTTAACATTTCTTCTTGAAAGTCAAAAGGGTCCGAAGCGTGAATCTGGTACCATGCGTAGAAAGCTGCTCGTTGTTCGGTACGCATGTTGTCGGGGTCGTAGTAGTGAGCCTCAGGCAAATGGGGTAGAACGGCGTGTTGATTGGCTTCGATATTGAAAAAGTGTGGAAAATAGCCTTTGGCCATTTCTGTCATGCCAAACGTTTTAGGCATGCGGCTCAAAGGCATAGCCAAGTAACTCATTGAATCTTTAAACTGTACTTGTCCCACTTGCATGGAAATGATTTTGACTCCGTTCAAAGTGACTTTCGGACGTTCGGTACTTTGTTCCGTATAGTATCTCAACAGAAATTGTCCATCGTATCCAGAGAAATTGTGAGCCATCACCGTGGCATGGCGATGACAATCTCCGTAACGTTCGATATCTTCTTGGCTCCACGTCTCGTCGATAGGGTTTAAGATCCATTGGGCAAAATCGGCCAGTGTGTTCGATCCCCGAAAGATTTTTTCACGTCCTCCAGGAATCTTGCTGCAGTAAGGGCAATGAGTCAAGATAGGCTTTTGGATGCACTTCTCGCACGCTCGGTGAGCCACGCAGAAATTAGGAATGTGAATGCCAGTCTCTTGCATGCATTCGAAATCGGAAAAGATGAAATTCCCTTTCTTCTTCTGGTCATTCTCTTCTTCTTCTTCATGTTTGGAATGGTATTTTTGAATGTAGCATTGGTGTTCCAAGTCCACGGTTTGGCGACAAATGTGACATCGCTTCTTTCCTGAACAGACGTGCGCCTTGGCATTGTTGGTACGTATGCCTTGTCCACAAGTAGGGCACAATCTAAAGAGCTGACAAGCACATTTCTGCTGTGAACCTTGCGTCTTTAGGTGTTGTTGGTAACAGGCAGGACTGACAAACGTGCGCTGACAAACAGAGCAATGCACTCGTTCTTGTCCTTCGTCTAGACAGGGTGTAGAAGCTAAACATCCTGAGCATTTCGATCCACAATGCTTGTGTTGCTCTCGATTGTTATAGCCATAGTCACATTTCTCACTGTAATAAGTGTATGACAGGAATGCAGTGATACTGGTAATGGCATCAAAATGTTCATCGTGATGATAGACGTGAATGTATTTTTCGTCTTTAAAATCTTGACCTCGAAACAACAGAGGTCCGCGCACTTCTTGAGGGTGAACTTTCAAGGTGTAACGTGGAGCCAAGACGTCTTGCAACTTTTGCATTTCAGGAATGCCACAGGGTGTGTCTTTAGCTAACCCCGCTGGCTGTAACAGGAGTTCTGCTTCTTTTCGTTGTTTGGCTCGGTCCGATTGTTGAATAGTTTTCCAGGCTCTTTTCCATTCTACCGTATCGTTCTTGTTGGCATACGTTTGTCCCACCACGATGGCACGGGCTAAACACATCTTGTCTTTTGGATTGTTAATTTGGACGAGACTACGCTTGAGGTTACGCAAGTTGTCTACCAACATCAACTTTTTTTTTTTTTTTTTTTGGGGAAGAGACACGTGGGTCATGTACAGTGTCGCTTTTCCGTCGGTGATGTGAAACTTGTCGTTGGATTGTTGCACGTGTTGAATCTTGTCGATGACTTTGGAAGATGTCAATTCTGCTGGGCTGCTAGACTCGATCCAAACGGGAGACTTCAAATTGTCGTGATGAATAGAAAGTCTCAAGCGATCGTCTTCTTTGGCTCGACATTGCCGTTTTAGTGTGGTTAACAAAGAATCCCACACATCGGTGATGAACCCTTCTGCTTTTTCCAAGGGTACGTCAGACTTGAAATCTTTAAATTTCACTGCGTACGTGTAGGCTGTGGTTCTAAATTTTCTGGAAGAGCGTTTGTCCGTCTCCCGAATATGGTAGTACTTTTCAGGGTTTACGGGTGGTAATGGACTTTGATTTGGTGTAGACTCTTTAGGCTTCGATTCTGGTTCACTCATGTCATCTTCAAAATCGCTGGCATGAATTTGTGCCAAGACTTCAGCTACTGTGCGAGGCGATAAATCACGTTTCTGCCTCTTACTTTCTTCTTCTTCTTTCTTTTCGAAATGATGCGATCGTTTCATCTTGACGGCAAAAGTCAAATGACTACCTGTGAAACACCATGAACCCCTATATATCTATGTCAGACCAGGGCATATATAAAGGGCTAGTGACTCCCCTCTCAGTATTCATTTCGCTCTCAAGCTGACCAGCACAATGGAAGAACCCACACAGATAGAACTTCTGATTAGAGCATTGCGAGGTGTGATAAGAAAGTTTTCTTCAGGCAAGCCGACGGACTACTCTCCTTCCTTTCGAGATAAAAGTCAAGATACTTGCTATATCTGTCAAAAGAAAGGGCATTGGGCTACAGAATGTCCAGACCGTCAAAGAAACAAGGCCAGTGTCAAAAGAAACAAAAGTCAAGATACCTGTTATCATTGTCAAGAGAAAGGACATTGGTCTTCAGAGTGCCCTAAGAAACAACAGGAGCAGGAGAAGGAGGAAGAAGAAACAGAGGTAGCCTTGACAAAAGAAGAACCCAGACACGTTCAGAAAGAGAAGACAGAAAAAAAAAGAAGACGAGAAAAATGTGAGGAAGAAGAAGACGAAGAAGAGGAAAAAAGTGTAAAAGTGAAAAAAAAAAAAAAACAGAGAGAGTGAAAGAAAAAAGACAGAGAAGAAATCTATGAACTTTTTTAAAAGAGTTGTGTTGTGTTATGTTGTGATATTGAATTGTAAAAAATTTGTAACAGAATAGAACAAACTGAAAAAAAACGTAAGTGTCTCTTGGTTTTCATTATTTAGAAATAATAAGGACCTACACTCATACACTCACAACACGTACATCATAGGGTTAAAGAAGGGAATTTGAGTTTTAATTGATTTTGGCAAAATGAATAGTCACTCTTTTCGAGAGTATTGGGTAGCCCTGAAAAGGACTGTTGAGTGTTTGTTTTTTCCTTAGAACAAACTCAGGAACGAGAATCAATTCGCTTTAACTGTCTTAAGCCTTTGCCACGGCCAAGGCCTACTTGTGGACTTGCTCCTGTCAATGATTTAGTAGATATCACTAGGGGTGGTATCTGTGGTGTAGTCACAGGGTTAGGTTGTTTGGCTCGGGAAGGTCTTTTTCTCTTGTGTCGTAATAAAGAAGTCTGATACATTTGTTTCAGACTTCTTAACTCGGCCAAAATGTCCAAGAGTACCGTGACCGTTTGACTTTCGCTGTTCTCCTTCTCTCCTAGACTTTGTTTCTTCTCTACTGCTTCTTCCTGTTGTTTCCTTCTTGCCTCTTCTTCTTCTTCTCGCTGTTTCTGTTCAAGAAGAAATGCTTGCTCTGCTTCTTTCTGCTGCTGTAAAAATTTCTCCAATTCTTCTCTCTGTCTTTGTTTAAAATCGTCGACACGTGGTAATGAAGGAGAAAGTGGCGAAGGTACTGGTACCGGAACAAATTCTGGGGAAGAAGATAAAAAATCCACTAAATCCCAGTTGAAATCAACCTCTTCGGGAAGTAGCACTGTGTTCACTTTGGTAGCTGCTGCTGTACCATTACTTCTCGTCTCCACAGCCGGTGCACCCGAATTCATTGTCTTCTTAGGTTCCGTCATGTTTCACAAAACACTACCGCATCGATTCACTGCGCACAGACGCTAGTGTGCCTATATAGGAAATGTGACGTCACAGGTAGCTCTCTTCGGATTGGAAGACAGACTCCGCGAAGTGACTGAATTTTTGTAACGCGTGTTGGGATTGGTGAACCCTTTCAATCCGTTTCGATCCGGTCTTCCACTATAAATCAACGCGGTTCACTTCATTCCCTTCACCTGTTCTCGTCACAGAGAAGATGTTGATCGACGTAGAATCCTCTACTTTGGTATCCTCAATGCTGTTCCGTACAGACTTACCCATGTATGTGAAAACAAAATGGACTGTCATCCGGATCACCGGGGCCACTCTTTGGAAAAGAAGATGTTATGTGGAAAGACAAGGCTGTCTTAAGCGGACTCTCATCTACGGACCAGAAGTGAGACACAGCTTAAGACAAACTTTGAGAAATTTGAGGAAGATAAGAAGACCTATGCGATGTCCTGTATGTTAACAGAATAGTGTTAACATCACATAACAAACAACGGCCCTTTTCAGGGCCACTTCCAATACCTCGAAAAGATCTTAATTTTCATTTGGTCTCCCCTAAACGAATATATATATATATATATAAAACCCTTCCTCTACTAAAAAAAAGAAACATGCCACCTGTCGCTTATCGCTCTACAAACCCCCAGTCTCCTAGTCACCGCTCTACACAAATTTCCATTGACGCTATACAGGCCCAGGGTGTTGACCTACTTTCTTGACGCTATACTGGCCCAGGGTGTTGACCTACTTTCTTGACGCTATACTGGCCCAGGGTGTTGACCTACTTTTTTGACGCTATACTGGCCCAGGGGGGGTCTGTAATGCTAATTCCCATTGACGCCACGGTAACCCACTATACTACTGACGGAGTTCAGGCACATTTTCTGGATCCTTCCATTGTAGTACTTTTGCAACATTATTTGGATCAGGGCTAACTCCATTCTTCGAGACTCCATGTCCCAGGAAGCGAACTTCATCCTTTAAAGGTTTACAGATATAAGGTCTCAGCTTTAAATTAGCCATCTGTATACGTTGCAACACAACTTTGAGTCCTTGCACATACTCACAGAAAGTTGTTCCATACACTATGATATCATCTGTATAGATGATACAGGAAAAATACTGCAATCCATCAATGCAAGCTCTACCACTCATTGAAAAGTTGTGGGATTGTTGGTCAAACCCTGTGACATTATTGTAAACGCAAATAAACTATGCTTGGTCACAAATGCAATCTTAGAGATGTCTTTATCACTAACTGGCACTTGAAAGTATCCTTATGAAAGATCTAATGTACTGAAACATTTTGTACCAGCAACTGCATCAATGCATTTATTGACTCTTGGATATAAGAAAAACATCCACTTTTGTAGTAGCATTCAATTTCCTGTAATCTGCACATAGACGGACAGTACCATTTTTCTTTCTGACCAACACAGTTGGAGATGCCCATAGAGAGTTGGGTGATTACAGCTTGTGTGTTCAGTTTACCTATAACGTCTTTTTCTTAATTAGCAAAATGCCATCAGTACTCTTCTGACAGCTGCTTTATGGGTTTTGCGTTCGTTGTGTCAATCGTGTGTTCTGCAAGATTAGCAAGTCCAAAATTTTTCGCATCTTGAGAGAAAATACCTTGGAAATCAGTGAGCAGTTTCGCTAATTCTTTCTGTCACTGAAAAGTCTCCTTCTGCATGCACAAGACATCATCTACTATTTAATTCTGGTCTTTCAGACTGCTCTAATTTTTAGTATACATGTTGAGCTAGAACAGATTTTTAGCATCAGTGTTTACTACAAAGGTAACTTGGACTCTCTGTACAAAACCATTAACATATATCCCCTTTGACTTTGGTATAGCTCCACGAACAGGTATATTGACAGGTATATTAATGATAGTTTGTTCATTGGACAATTGCTGAATTTGATCACTAATGAGGCCGTTATTTTTCGTAAAGCCTTCAGCCTCACATCTATACATAGCATGTTACTCTGTCATTGGCGGAAACAGGCGCTCTTTAAAGAAAAGGAAACTTTTATCAGTCACACGACACGTCACCTGAAGTACCCTATATAAACAAGCCACCTGCACGATTTATCTCACAGTTATTCTGGCGTTGTAGCGGAAAGGTAGGTAGCGGTAAGTTCAATAATAGGTGCGTAGTTAGGTGGTGTTGTAGCCAGCTTAGGACATAGGCCAAGCTATACGTGTTATTTGTTATAATTTCTTTTCGTTTATTTGTAATGGCTACTGAAGAGGACGAAGTCCTCTCAATTACCGACCTCGAAGCAGACTCAGAATTTTCGGGTTTTGGGCCTGAGGATATTGTAGCCTTTTGCGAAGTCGAGGCAAGTTCCTCAAAAGAGGGAAGAGTTATGAAGCCACAAAAACAGAAAACAAAGACAAAAAAATTGAAGTCTGTTGTGACTGAAGTTCAGAAAGTGGCAAAACGCAAGCCTGTTAAGGCAGACAAACAAACAAACACTGTCGGACAGTCGAAGACGTCTAGTCTCATAGACATAAATAACCTGTCGAAAACAGACATCGAGCTTTAGAAGAAAAAATTGGGTCTAAATTATATACAGCCTGTTGTGGCACATGACAATGAAACTGATGACCGTTTTGGTGAACGCCTACCTGAATTACATGTAAAAGTTGAAAATGAATGGCCATATAGTGATGTTGAGGTTACCCCAGAAGAGGGCGATGCAAGTAGACCACTCAAGCAAATTTCGTTGAGTGGAAAAATAAATGGGGCATTGTTTGATGCTTTGCAGACTGATTACGACTGTATTTCTACTAGCAATGCGTGGCAGTTTCCCAAACTAAAAACTCCCCAAAAAGGAGAGCCAATACCTAAATCCTTAGCAGAGCTGATTAATACTGTATGCACTTCCTTATGTGCAACAGATGAAATTGTACAGAAGTACAAGATCCCAGAAAACTGTGATAAGTTGGGTCCCCCACTTGTCAATCAAGAAATTTGGAATGACCTTAGCATTCGACTTCACTCTTATGACAAAGCCTTTAGGGATGTACAAAATCTTGTTGCTGCAGGCATTCTGCCAGTTGTCCAGTTAGCAGAATTAATAAAGCCTCAGATTGCCACTAATGAAAAAGCAAAGACCCTAGTTTCAGATGCTATTACCCTTATGGGGCAGGTGCAATATCATGTCTCCCTCAGAAGGAGGTATATGATTCGACCACATTTGAAAAGGAAATATTCCAATCCTTGTAATATGCATATCCCAATAACGTCGATGCTTTTTGGGGATAATGTGGCCAAAGAAGTTAAAAAATGTGACACTGGGTTTGCGCTTGCCAAAGAAAATTTTGCCCAGATTCACAGAGGTTTCAACAGAGGCCGTGGTGCTAGAGGTGGTGGACCCATAAGAGGTCCAGATTTCAATCAGAGGGCAAGATTTCGATCCCAACCTTATAGTACTCAAAATACGTACAGGTATCAATACCAAAATTCCAATAGAGCAAAGAGACCTGCCAATACTAGTCCCCCAAACGAGCCCACAAATTAAAATCTATAGAGGTAAGTTCTGTGAGACACCTTAAGCACTGCATTGCTATATGGAATAAGTTTATTCATGATCCGTGGATTTTGCAAACAGTTTCGGGGTACATAATAGAGTTTGATTCCAAGAATTTCCAAGCCTTTTTTCCAAAATAAATTCCCTTTTCGAATGAGCTGAGTACCATTATATCCAATGAAATCACTGAACTTCTACACAAAGGAGCTATAGTTCCATCCACATATGAGAGTAATCAATTTCTTTCGAACATTTTTATTGTTCCCAAACCTAATGGAAAATTTCGGCCAGTTATCAACTTGAAACAGTTGAATAAATTTGTCCATTATGAACATTTTAAGCAAGAAACATTTCAAATTGTTTTAGATCTCATCCAGAAAAATGATTTCTTTACTTCTATTGATCTAAAGGATGCTTATTTAGTATTCCAATACATACAGCTTATCAGAAGTTTCTAAAGTTTATTTGGAACGGTCAACGTTTTCAGTTTGTATGTTTACCTTTCGGGCTTTCTTCTGCTCCAAGAGTTTTCACTAAGATCCTAATACCCATGTATGCATGGTTCAGTCAGCAGTGCATTGGGTGTGCCTATTATATTGACGACTCATTGAATTTGGACGGTGATAGTCACATTTGCTTGCAAAACACATGGACTATGATTGAGACATTACAATCTCTTGGTTTCACTATCAATCTCGAAACATCAGTGCTTATTCCATCTCAACGAATTACCTTTTTTGGTTTTGTGTTAGACTCTGTACAGTTTAAGTTTTTTCTTACTGAGGAGAAAGTGGAAAAGATCCATGTTCTTGCCAAGATGCTTTTTGATAAAAAGTATGTTAGAGTACGAGAGTTGGTATAATTTATTGGTATGCTTATTAATGCATTTTATGCAATTCTGGAAGCCCCAATGCACTACAGGTATTTGGAACATGATAAATTGAAAGTCCTTCGTGACAACAAAAATTTTGATAGTACAAATCAGTTGTCACCACAAAGTATCCAGGAACTTAAATGGTGGTATCTAAATGTTGCAGACAAGAATGGGAAATCTGTCAGACAAGACAAGATTGCTTTTACTATTCAAACTGATGCAAGATGGTTAAAAATAGTTTTAGAACAATCAGGAATTGATACATCTAAATTCTTACAGAACTGCTGCAGCATCAGCTGCTTTCAGACAAGGCTGTCCCTTACACAATATATTGAAAACGATAGACTGGACATCAGTAAAGACTTTTCTCAAATTTTACCTAACGGATATCCAGGCTAATAGCAAGAGTTTCGCTGAAGCAGTTGTTAATAACATATAAATAATATTTTTCATTTGATTATGGTTTACAGGCTAACATGTGTTACCTTTTTCTTGTTCATGTTTTAAGCAGATGTTTTGTTGTCAATCTTTAAAGATGCTATGTATACATGCGAGGCTGAAGGCTTTACGAAAAATAATGAACCCCTCATCTAAGCATTTGTGAAGGATGAGGGACATTATTGGAGCAAAGCCGGAGGCTGAGCATGTATACACCCACCCATTCTTTGTTGCAAGTTGGGGTTTTCCCTCCCTATATTGTATAGACAACAAAACACTTCACTTTAAACTATGAGATACTTTGTGCAGGTGGCTTGTTTATATAGGGTACTTCAGGTGACGTGTCGTGTGACTGACAAAAGTTTCCTTTTCTTTAAAGAGCGCCTGTTTCCGCCAATGACAGAGTAACATGCTATGTATACATGCTCAGCCTCCGGCTTTACTCCATTAATGCCCCTCATCCTTCACAAATGCTTGGATGAGGGGTTCATTTTCCTGTACTGTCTCTTGGCCAATGGAGTCAGACCCCATTAGTTTAAATATTTTCCTTTGATGGAAGCCCTTAATTCGGAGCTGTTTAATGAAGTTTTCTCCATTGAAGGCTTTCTATCATATCTGCTCTGGTTTCTTGGACATTCACGTTTGAAACAAGAAGGATCATCACAAATAAAACAGGCATTATTGCATGACTGGTAACTGCCTTCACCATGTGACTCGTTTTGGTAACTTTCTTTACCTTTGTGGCCATTATCCAACCTGTTTTAAGTTGGTTTCCATGAGCTTGGTTGAGATCTCTGCGTTAAATTACCGGTCTGTTTCTTTATCTTCTTCTACAACCTCTCTCAAACGTATCCAAATCAAATGAATCTGTCTTTGAATCTTTCTTCTACTGTTGCCTTTGTCAACTCTTGCAGATTTTGCACTTGTTTATTAAAGACGTTTATTCTTGTTCTTGCCTGGTGCTGCCCTTGCTACTCTTTTTTCCGTAGACTGAGTTTCATTGTCAGCCACTAGGCCACCATCTTAATCAGTGTCTGAACAACTGTATTCTTTAACTGCTTGTGTTTCACTCTTCTTGTTTTTATTCTTATATGTTTCTTATAAGTTAACTACTTGAAAGACAGCATCATCTACGTATTTTGCTTCTTTAACATACTCAACCTGAATGCGAGCATTATCATCTATCAACCCATCAAGGAACCTTCTCAGTGAATCTTCTTGTCTGATCTCCCCATCACGCTAGCATACACCTTGCAATATAACCTCTTTAATTCAGCTGCATACTCTTCAACAGTCTCACCATATTTCTAGTCTCTGTGACAAAACGTAGTGCCATATGCTTTTGCAGTTCAATAATCCTAAATCGACTGGCTAATTACTTTGCATAGTGCTTAATAATTTGCATGTAGTCTATGAATCAATTGTCCATACACAAATTCACGAGAAGCACCTGGTAACCTCGGAAGAAATTCATCTAATTTCTCATCCGATGTCCACCTCTGACGATTGGCAACTTCTTTAAATCTATGGAATCACATCTTCCAGCTCTCTTTTCCAATAAGAGTGGTAACTTGGGGCTTGCTGCTTTGATAACTTGCACTAGATTTGTAGACCGATTCACTATCTCTCTCTGATGACAAAACTTTCCATTTGCATATTTCTTTGGACAGGTCCTGACATTTTAGTCCTTCTCTGTGAGTATTGACTTGCCTCCCTTGTTTCAGAGAGATTATTGTCATCACCTTTTCCAATATTCTCAACAGTTCTGTGATATGTAGTCTTCTGATCTCTTTGAGGTTTCCCTGCATCAGCATTAAATTTATGCAAACTGCTTTTAGCTTATCTGCAATGCCTATAAGTATTGAGTAACTTGGATACCTTCTTTTCGGTTGCTTCATAGTTTTGGCTACGTCCACATACTGTGTAGGTTATATCCATAAACTATCAGGAATAGCTTTAGATCATTTGACGGGGCCCTCTGGATTAATGCATGGTGCCCCCTGTGAGCACGGCATTTGGAAATAAATTTCTAAACAAGTTTTACATGATATTGAACTTAACATTTTCTTCCATCACTTTAAAATTACTTTCTCTATAGAGATATATTTTTAAAATTACTGATGCGCGGGTGCCCTGTGAGAGCGGGGCCCGATTGGGCCAAAACGGTCCAATCGACCTTAGGCCGGCCCTGTATACTGCTTCTCAAGAAAGCCTCAACATTTTCTGCATCTCTAACACCAGTTTCACAAACACTCACAAATATTGATGCCCTCAGATTTGATGAATCTCTCTGATAACCAAAAACATCTTCCCCAGAAGGCATCATAGAGTCCATTGTAGCTGTACCTTGGCAAGTGGGACTGTTACCAATGTCAGCTGAACTTTGAACAAAATGGTTGTCTATGCTGTATCCACCATCATTGCACTCATGCCATTGGTCATCCAGTTCACTCTTTCAGAACTTATTTCACATGGCCTATTTTCTTTATGGGTACGAGACCTTGTCTGCATCATTTAAATGGAAATCTCTTCCATTGAGTTTCACTTTTTTAAAATTACTTTGAAATGTTTCCTTATTTAAAACCTATGTATGTTTAATACTATCCAACCATAAGTACACTTTTATTCTAATGGTAAATCTTGGAGACTTAAATCATATCACTAGATTTGAATCAAAGTGTCAAATCCTGCAGGTACTATCAAAACCATGTGACATCCTTCGGTAGTGTGTGTGTGTATATGTGACTGTCAACATTGTGGATGTATGTAGTTATCTGTAGTTGTATTGCAAACAAATGAATACATGTGTGCATACGTATCTTAAAATTAATTGAATAACCAAATTCTGAGTTTAGATTCCTCAGTTTATTGCAAAATTAATTTCATCAAACTCAACAATAACATGTAAATATTTAGCTAAAGAATAAGCTTAAGAATTAAAATAATATAAGCTGCCATCTTATTTAATGATACTGGCACAGTGGTGAATATCACAGTACAATAAACAAAATAAAACTTGGGTTGATGACTAAAATCTCAATTACAACAGTTGAAATGAATATTAAAATGGAATTGTAAAGAAAATTTCAAATCACTAAACCTTCTTATAAAAATTAAAGTTGTATGCTTATAATGTTAAAGAAATATTTATGTGCAATCATTTTACTTATTAATTCCCCCTCCTTTATCTGAAATAGACCACAATCAAACCAGTTTTAGTTACTACAAGTTGAAATACTAGTAAATTTAATATATGTACCTATAATTTTGATTTCTGACCTAAAATGGGATGGATCCCAAAGATAAACGTTTGACCATTCATCGCGATTCCAGGCTTCTGGCTTTTATACCCTACAAAATCCCGTAAGGTGTACGGAATTCTACAGAAAACCGCCGCGGAAAATATTACCCCCACTACAGAATATATTCAAGAGAATAAGAATATTCAATGAAAAACATCGTCATTTTTACAGTAAATTGATAAATATTCATTAAATCATAATATCTCACACGCAACACATTTTATTTTTTTGGAAATATTAAAATTATGTCTACAAAATGTTTGAAATGTTTCAAGTGCGAATCAAAATTAGCGATGACCCGGAAAGTGAACCATAGCGAGGTCACCGCAATGAGGTCAAACACCGCATTAGACTGAGATGTAACAGTGACGAAAAGAATTGTCAACCGCAGGCTCAAAACAATAAACAGTAAGAAAATTATATAGCAAATACGGGTATTTATAACAGAGTTGGTTGCATTCACTGCCAACCAATTTCATTGCCGTTTGTTCTTAAGAGCATGTGCATGACACATCGACGAGATCCCCCCCCCCCCAAGATGTAACACTGCTGTAAACATGCTAAATCCTCAAAATATGGCCAACGCAGCACTGGCACACGTCCAGCATTCGTATCAAAACCCACTCTTGAAAGTGTTTACATTATTTTTTCTATCACATTTTTATGATTTGTTTAAAAATATTATTTTGACTTTTTATACAAGAACACCTGTATTTCATTTGACTACCAGTCTTTACGTTGGTTTAATCATAGTGAAGTCTTACCTGACTAGTAGAATTTTTTCAAAGTCTATGTAACACCTCAGAAATAAATCAGTCTGTATATGTAAGAGACAGTAGAGTGTGTGGCAATGGCTAAAGAAATAATAAAGGTGTTTCCAGTAACCCAGTCTACCCAGCTTGAATGGTACTGACCCTATAACAGTTTTCATATGCATGCAAACTGGCCATGACCTGCATTTCACATCCAGAACTGTAGCTTTAGATTGGAAACGGTGATATGAAGTAACATAATCTGGATAAATAAGTAATAAAGATAATACTGCCCTCTTGTTTTCATGATATTACTGAAACCATGTATTTTTGTAATTTAGACTAATTGCATTTTCATTGCCAGTTTCATTGGCGAATGCAAATCAGAATTCAATTGTATATCTTGCTTCTTTTGTCAGATTCAGGACAGGATTATCGACTGTAGTGCATTGCCAAAGTCCTGAAGGAGCAACAATCAATGAAGGACAAGGTCGCTGATGAACAGATCATAATCCCTCCTGAAGCAGATAGTTAACTGAGAGTCTTGAAGAGAGTCATGCTGCTTTTGAAGACCAGGATGCAGAAGTACTATACCATCGTTCTTCTGAGCAGGAGATTGGCCAAGATCTTTGATCTGCCACTAATCAGCAAGAAGAAGCCCCTGCTTATCAGAAAAAAGAATTCTCTTCAGCTGCAGTTCAGAAGAAGCCCACCCAGTCTGAAACAAACACGATAGCCATGTTAAAATTAGAAGGTACTGGCGAAAACTCACTTCTTACAATTTGAGACTTTGCAGGCCAGTATGCATTCTACACGACACACCAGACATTCCTGACAAAACAAGCCATATACCTCTTAGTTTCTGATGTCAGTGGACAGGTTACTGGTCTTGCAGCTCATGAGTGTTATCTTGATAGTGAAGGGATAATGGAGTACAAAGTTAATGGTGACTTCACTGTCAAAATGAAATAATGAACTCATTGTTCATAGTTATTTTCTACGATAATACAGTCAGAGTACAGATTTATTCCACACTGGAAGGAAGAGATAATAGAAGTAAAGAAGAGCATTTAGAAACGCTTTGTCATGCCCGAATTGACTGCACCTTGCATCTATACCTTGGCATCCTCTTGGATGAATGAATGCCCTTCCACATCCAAGATTAATCTCAGTTTGTTTTTTTTTCAAACTTGTAGTTCGGTATCATTTTATTTCTTCTTCTTTGAATTTGTAATGTGGCTTCATCTTCCACCTATCTTTATCTACCTAAATAAATGACTCACAGGTCATGACCATCTCTTTCTTGCAAGAAACAAATATGGCATTATTGTTTCCTTACTGCAGGAAAGAAATCTCTCATTACTGTATCTTTGAAGTAGAATTGACTTGCAGGCCATGGGCAAGAAAGAACTCTAGACTGTCATTATTACATCTCTGAGGCAGTCTGCAATGCAAGAAAGAAATGACATTATTGTATCTCAAATGCAGGATTGACATACAGGCCAAGACCAACTTCTTGTTACAAGAAGGAAATATATGTCATATAAATATGAACATAACTAATATACATGCATTCTCTTTTACATGATAAGATTTATGTGAATGAGACAGCCTTTTTACATTACTACTTTTTACACTACAAGCGATATGATTGCGATCATCAAGTGAAGTAAAATAATCTAAGAATTATGTCTAGTTGAGAGATAACAACACGCCACGAGCTGCATAGGGTTTGGAATTGTAGTTTGTGCAACTGTACTAGAGGTAAATAAGGTCTATGTGTACTTAACAGCCATATTAGGTGAACATTATGTTTACCATCGCTCCATCAGTTCCTAACACCGAACATTTAAATGACAGGTTTTCAAACTTTACAATTGCAGTACATGATATTTTGTTACACCTGACTGAAAACTGGTCAAACTTACAGAAGAAAATAAACTGCCTTACTGAGACAGTCCTGTTAGGTTGGCATGTCTACTTCACAGGGGCTCATATCATTGCTTGCAATGTGTTTATCATTCATACATGTACTGTAAAAATCTACAAGGGAGGACACTTATCTCCCATCTCGTGTGACCTATTTACGAACCAATGCTGCAATTTCAAGCTACACTTCGCATAGCATAATAAATTTGGTACCGATGTTTAGCTCAAGCATACAACTTCGTGGACCTATCCAAGATTAGTCTACTACCTTACGTTTAGGGAATGGTAGACCATTTTCCCACAGTATGGTTACATATGGTCATGACCGCGCCCGCTTAATACGCAAGTGCAACACACGAAATCGAATACTGCCTTCTCATTAGCCAACTGAAAAGAAGTTGTAAATACGTGCGATACATCATTTTCCTTTGGCCAATGAAAGGACAGTATTCCATTCAGCGAATTGCACTTGAATATCAATCCATGATTGTTCCAAACTTTATCATAGTTCAATCATTTGTGGAGTTTTCATAGATTAAATAGTTAGGTACGACTTCTGCATTCATATTTAGCATTAACAGAATGTGACGAACATTTCTCCTTTCATACGTTACACAATCATAATACCGTAGGAGAACCACTACTACCTCGCAAATCCAGCCGTCCCAGATATTACTTTTAGCTAAAGGGAGCTAAATGTTGTCAGCCGACCTATGTGGCGGTCGGGCAGAGTGATCTTAAATACAAAAATTCCCATGAAATTCCGATGTTTGAGTACAGGTGAGATCACGAAAGTGCCTGACTTAAGACTAGTTAGAACGGTCCAGTCATGTAAGAATCATAGAATATTAATTGAAAAGACCTTCCTATCACACTGGGGAAATGTTGAAAATTAGCTGTCTGCTCACAGCTGCACTTAACAATGTGTTGTAATAAAACCAGTGTATGATAAGACCACTGTATTGATATTGTTAGGCCTTTTTTTTAGGAGCAGTATATGGCATAATTTAAGTAGTAAAACACGGTGTGTAATTTATCAATTTTTTGCTTCATCTGAGGTTTTCAAAATGGTGTACATTGCAAAATTCAACCGTTATGTTGCACAATGTTTTGGGCTGTTATTTTCTGCAAGGAAGTTTCAACAATCTTTCTTTTTCTTTAATTAGAAACAACCACCAGCAAAAAGAACAGAGTCAAATACACAAACCAGGACCTCCGAAACAGTAGAGCACACCCTGCCTACTACATCAACTCCTGCTGGCACTGCCACCAATGAAAAGCCCAGGGCCTCAACCATCTTGGGACTGTTAGAAATTTGTTCAACCACAGACAACGGAAAGGATAGAAGGGATGACCCCCATCTCCAGTATGACTAGTAGGTCTAGGTGACAAATGAATTCTATGAATAATTATTTACAGTATGAGATGATGCACAGTAAGAGATGTACTTTTCCTTAGATCATATGCTATGCTGTAATTCAATCAGTTTTTACATTCATTTCAGTCAATCATGAGACAATTTATACCTTGAAATAAGTTGTTGGTTTATAGCGGGTAATTTGTACATTGATTCTGTTAAGGAACCACAAAAAGGAAGGTAATTACTTAATACAGTTGTAGTTTGTACCATTATCCTGGAGGCCCTATGCGGCAGAGTGGTCTAAAGCCCCAAACATTACGGATCACTGCCATCACACCTCTATGTGGGTTTGAGTCTTGAGCTCAGCCAGTGTTGGTACATAAGAAAGCTTGTCAGTTGCTTCCCATGGGTCAGTGGTTCTTCCCAGGGTTTTCCTGGGTTCTTCCTGCACCAGTTACATTGGCCACCATACATGTATATAGCCTATCACGTGCTGAAAAATGGCATTAAACCCCACAACAACAAGAACATCAGTTCTTCTGTTTAAGGTTCTGATAAAGTGAATGTTTAGGGAACCACTAAAAATGTCAGTTGAAAGTAGGAAATTAATTAACATAGGCATAATTTCTACAATAATTATGTTTCTGTACTGTGACTGTTTAAGATATCTGATCACTCAAATACAGTATAATTTATACATTAATTCTGTTTATTAAATTTCATTTAATCTTTATAATTATGGTCATAAAAGAAAGAATGAAAGAAATAAATATGCAGTGAAAATTAGACATATAAAATTGCTTAGTTCTGGAATGTTATATATATTCTCTGTGGTACATTTATTATTGTTGCTTGGTGCAAATTTCACTACTCTTGTTGTAGTTATGGAACTTAAATTCTGTTTATTCAGATGGTCACGTCAAAATCTTGCACAAATAATTGCTTAAACCTATTTTAATCTTTAAAAATCGATTTTTATTAATTAAATGTGAATCGTCCATAGGCCTCCCTCTCTCTCTCTCTCTCTCTCTCTCTCTCTCTCTCGACCATCGTAGTAAGATACGAGCGAAAATCCATGAAATGAGTAACTTGGACAATTTTCGCTTGTGTGATATAACGATGTCTCTGGACCTATGAATGATGGTAAAAGTTAAGTCAAACCAACCAAAGGAAAAGGAGAGAGAGAGGTCAAAGGCTTTACATGGGATGAGATTAAGGACTACATCTTCTGTAAGGGGGGAAGATCTGACTGGGAAGCAGACGCATCAAGTCAAAGGCTTTACATGGGATGAGATTAAGGACTACATCTTCTGTAAGTAGAAGAGTAGAGCTCGAGATATTAGGAGATTATTTACTAACCTATCTGGCTTGTCCGGATTCTTAGTTTCTTGGTATGTGTGACTGGATACTACGAATAAAGTACCTTGTCACCAACCTATTTGGTTTATCCGGATTCTTAGTGCCGTGGTATATGTGATTGGATACTACGAATAAAGTACCTTGTCACCAATCTATCTGGCTTGTCTGGCTTGTCCGGATTCTTGGTGTCGTGGTATGTGTGACTGGATACTACAATAAAGTACCTTGTCACCAACCTATCTGGCTTGTCCGGATTCTTAGTGTCGTTTAATGTATGGTATGCTACGAATAAAGTACCTTGTTTGATCGTCCACGGTAGCTATGACAGTCTCCTTTGCAATTGTATGGTAGAGACTCAACATCGGCACTGTCAGGAAAGCAACATTGCAGGTCTGTATAAACTGTTGTCATTACAGTATTTTCGTCATCCTCTTTGACCTCATTGATGTTTAATTATCGTCATAATTATCATCATCCGTTGTTCTCGTTGTAATCATTGTGATACAACACAGGGGTTTCTCTTGAGAATTAGCTTGAGATATTAAGTTCTGGATGTAGAGTACTTACGAAATACAGTTAGTTTTTGTTTTTAATTAGTTAATACTTTATATAACGGAAAGACTTTGATTTTCCTCCTGAACAGTTATGTATATGTTTATTGACTTTTAATAACCGGAATTCTTCTTTTCCTGTTAATACTGTCATTCCTGTCTAAGTACTGTCATTCCTGTCTAAGTACTGTCATTCCTGTCTAAGTACTGTCATTCCTGTCTAAGTACTGTCATTCCTGTCTAAGTACTGTCATTCCTGTCTAAGTACTGTCATTCCTGTCTAAGTACTGTCATTCCTGTCTAAGTACTGTCATTGCTGTCCAAGTATTGTTATTCCTGTTAAGTACTGTCATTCCTGTCTAAGTACTGTCATTCCTGTCTAAGTACTGTCATTGCTGTCCAAGTACTGTTATTCCTGTCTAAGTACTGTTATTCCCGTCTAAGTACTGTCATTCTGTTTGTTCATCTTTCGTCTGACCTATGTAAAAAGCTTCACATCTCACACATATCAATGCATAAGTCATATTTCTTTTATTACAGTTCATGCTATGTCTAACTTTAAATAGCCTCCTTCTTTTATATTTGAACAAAGTTTGCATCTACTCGTAACACATTTGATTAATCGGGCTGTCTTTAAATGAATTCAGATTTAAATCAAGTAAGAATTTGGTTCAATTTTTTGTAGTTGTCTCTTGCTATTAATAATTTTTTCCTAAACATTTCTCATTTTACAGCTACGTTTGAGTAATTGTTCATATATTGGTACCAACGGTGTGGTATTTGTATTCAGTGGATTACTGGTTGTAATTAAAGGAATTCCATTTGATGATGGGTTTATGACTTTTTTCCTCTGATCGGTCCTTTTCTTTTCACTTTGAGTAGTCCTTGGTTGATAATTTCCTCTGGATAATTTTGCTTCCAAATTTCCGAAGATATCTAATCCCGCTCTTAGTCACTTAAAATGCGACAGTATGCTAAAAGTTCGTGTCCAAGAGTTTTGTTGTTTTTTTTTACCTTTAAGATTGGGTCATGATCTCATGACTCAGGTGCATTATAATAGTGAGCAGTATTTAACTTGTAGTTTTTCATTCAAAAATTACAAAACTCCTTAAAACATCACACAACATCGATGCATACTTTTTGTCGTAATAGTCGTGGAAATCACTCATTATGTTATGGCGAGACTATTTCACGACATCTGTAATATATTGGTAACCATCATTATATATGTTGATCTTGAACAAAGTTTAGTAAAATATTTCTATAGGTGGAAAGATTGTCTCATGGAACCTACCAAACCTAGTAGTGGAAACGTTGTCTCGAGGAACCACTCAAACCTACAGATGGAATGGTTGTCTCATCGAACCTATCAAACCTATAAGTGGGATGGGATGTAATAACGGGAGAGAGAGAGAGAGAGAGAGAGAGAGAGAGAGAGAGAACATCGAACGACAATGACGAGAGAGAGAGTGAGGAGAGCAAGTGAAAGAGAGACAGGAGCGAACGAGGAAGAGGAACAAGAATGAATGAGGTAAAATAGCCAAAAACACGAGAGACAGAGACGAGAGACGATAGCAAGAGACAGAGACAGACAGAGACAGAGACCAAAGCGTGAGAGCGATCCGGAAACCTGAGAGAGAGAGAGAGAGAGAGAGAGAGAGAGAGAGAGAGAGGAAAGCAAGTGAAAGAGAGACGAGAGCGAACGAGGAAGAGGAACAAGAATGAATGAGGTAAAAGAGACAAAAGCACGAGAGACAGACGAGAGACGATAGAGACAGACAGAGATAGAGACCAGAGCGTGAGAGCGAGAGCGATCCGGAAACCAGAGAGAGAGAGAGAGAGAGAGAGAGAGAGAGAGAGAGAGAGAGAGAGAGAGAGAGAGAGAGAACGATTGACATATGAGAGCGACCGAACGGTCGAGAGAAAGAGCAAAAAGGAAAGACGAGAGCAAGCGCTAGGCGAACAAGAAAGCCGAGAGAGTGCGAGAGAACGAAAGACAAAACTGAATGAGAGCAACACAAATACGAGAGTGACTAAAGCGGGCTAGATACGAGTGACAAGAACGGTGGAGAGAAATAGCAAGGGAGAAAGAAGAGAACGAGCGCGAGGCGAACAAGAAAGCCGAGAGAATGCGAGAGAACGAAAGACAAAACAGAGACAGACAGACATACAGACAGACAGACAGACAGAGGTGATTGAGAGAGAGAGAGAGAGAGCGTGTGTGTGTGTGTGTGTGTGTGTGTGTGTGTGTGTGCGTGCGTGATTTAGATTTTTAACGTAGCTTTAACACTTTTTCAGTCATATCGCAGTGTAACAGTTTATAGTGATGTTTAGCACCGGGGTATCATGCCGCAGACATGTAGCATGATGTCCCATGCAGCCACATTATCCTGACACCAGGCCAACGAGTCCTAACACTAGCCTCTTAATGCTGAGCGCCAAGCGAGGCAGCTGTTAGTACCATTGAGCGAGAAAGATATGGTGATGAGTGCAAGAGAGAGCGACGAGAGTGAGTGATTGCAAGAGACGACAGCAACCCAAATACGAGAGCGACAAGAGCGAGCAAGAGGCGAAAGGAAGAGGGAAAGGGTGAGTGCGCGAGACAACGAGCGAGCGAGAATGGAGAGAAAGCGAGGTAGAAACGAGAGAGAGAGAGAGAGAGAGAGAAAGAGAGAGAGAGAGAGAGAAGAAAGGGTACGAGAGAGACAGACTAGGACGTGCCAGAGAAACGGCAGTGTGCCAGAGAACGAAAGAGATCGAGTGAGAGATACAAGTGCGAACGAAAGAAACGAGAGCGAGCAAGGTAGACCAGAAAGTGTGAGAGAAAGACCAGAGACGAGAGCTAGAGAGACGAGATCGCATGAGTTAGAGGAGCGAAAGAGATAGAGAGAGGAAAAAAGATCAAGGGAGAGAGTGGGACGAGAATGAGTGAAATACACGATAGCGATTGAGAGAGATGACAGGGAGCGAAATACGAAAGCGTGCAAACGCGAATTGAGAGAGGAGAGATGAGAACGGTTGAGAAAGACGAGAGGGAGCTAATAAGGGACGACAGCGAGCGAAAGAGACGACAGCGACAGCGTGCGGGAAAAAGAAAGACGAGACTGAGCAAGAGAGATGAGATTGAGCGAGAGTAAGGGGTGTAAAAGAAAGGAAGTGAGCAAGACCACAGTGAGCGACTGAGAGAGACGAGAGCGACCGAAATATGAAAGCGAACGAGAACGACCACAGCGAGCGAGAGGTACGAGGGAGACGCATGAGAAGATGGAGACGAGAAATGAAAGAGGGACGGAAGAAAAACGAGAGCTTGAGACTAGAATCCAGAGACAGAGGAGACAGCGTGACAAGAGAAGGAGACGAGAAACAAGAAATAGAGAGATAGAGAAATATAAAGATACAGACGAGGAATAGAAAGAGATGAGAGCGACAGAGACCAGAGACGAGAGAGACGAGTAACAATGGGTAGAGAGGCGAGAGAGAAAAGAGTGAGTCTAGAGATAGACGGGGAAGAATTGAGAGAGAGAGAGAGAGAGAGAGAGAGAGAGAGAGAGAGAGAGAGGAAGAGGGGAGAAAGAGTGAGAGAAAGAGCTTAGAAAGAAAGAATGGAAGAAAGATACCCGAAAGAGAGACGAGAGAGAGACGGAATAAATGTGAAACGAGTAATAGTGAGAGACGCAAGGAATAGATCGAGACAAAAGACTAGAGAAAAATGAGAGAAAAAGACGGAGTCACACGAGACAGAGATGAAAATGTCAACAAAGATCAGAGAACATCGACAGATACGAAACGATACAAAGACGAGAGAGACGGGAGAGAAAATCGATATATATATATATATATATATATATATATATAGAGAGAGAGAGAGAGAGAGAGAGAGAGAGAGAGAGAGAGAGATTAACAGAGAATGACGGGGAAGAGACATGAGAGGGAGATGCGAGAGATTGCCGAATTGACTAGAGTGAGATGAGAACAGAGATGCAAGGGAGAGATGAGGTGTTAGAGAGAAGCAAGAAAAAAATATTAGAGAAAAGTAGAAACGTATGCGCTGGAGATGTAGAAGAGAGATACGAGATAAGACGAGACACGAAAGAGAGAGAGAGAGAGACAGACGAGACAGACAGACAGACACACAGAAGGGTGCAAGAGATAGAGAAGTGAGAAAGATTCTAGTGACAGAGAGACAAAATGTCAAGAGTGGTGAGGACGAGCCGCGCAAGAAAAATTCCGAGAGACAGACACAACAGAAACGAACAATACCCGATATACAAGAGGCGAAAGACGAAAATACAAGAGACAATATATGAGAGACGCGCGAGAGAAAGTTGCGATTGAAAGAGGGGGAGAAAGATGGACGAGTGGTGAGAGACTAGGAAGGGAGAGGTGCGCGCACGAGAGAGAGAGAGAGAGAGAGAGAGAGAGAGAGAGAGAGAGAGAGAGAGAGAGAGAGCAGAATGATATAGAGTTATTCCAAAGAGACGCGAAAGAGAAAAACGAGAGATGGACAGAACTACTATAGAGACGAAATGGACAGACAGCGGTGAGTCATGCGAGAGACCAGAAATACGAGCGAGGGACGCGGCTACAGAGAGGCTAGAAAAACTAGAGAAAAACAGATGAGAGAGAGAGAGAGAGAGAGAGAGAGAGGGAGGAGCATTTGATGGACAGCTGATTCTAAACAAACTTGTTGTATTTCAAAACACCTGCATCTGGTATGTATTTTTAAACATTTTAGATCTACTTAGTAGGTATTTGAGAGATTTGGAATTTGAATTTATCAGTGGATCATTTTGTATATTTAAAGTTAGTGAGCTATCTCAAATAACAATGAAGAAATTACAATTAAGTTTACTATCTAATATTCTTTCTCGATAGCTTGAAGTTAGTATGTATATCTTACATATTTAACTTACAACACCCTGCATTTAATGGGAGTTTTATATTTGTACTGTTTTCTTGCATTTTATATTTGTTACATAAGTTTTACCTTGAGTCATTTATCTGTTTTAATTCATATTTACAAATACGTGGAAGGGTATAGCTACCCAAGTTGTTTTTACAATTCTTTATCTTTGTATTTTTTTAAACTGTACTTTCGATTGGCACTACATAACCAGTATTGTGTTCACGTGTCATGGGTACCATATAATTAGATACATACCTTTCCCAATATTATCTCTTCACATCCATACTCCCCCCCCCCACAGTACCATAGTATATCTATTACATCTCTCATTCTCAATATTTTCAGTAGGAATTCAATCAAACTTCATTAAACTTACACATTTTTCTCCCTGCAGCCTAGTGCAATATTCGGTGCTAGAACTGTATCCGCTTGTACGGGATTTATGTCTTGGATCTGTGATAGTTTGACTACATCATCTTACGAGTTCTTTATGTCTTGGATCTGTGATAGTTTGACTATATCACCTTACGAGTTCTTTATGTCTTAGATCTGTGATAGTTTGATTATATCATCTTAAGACAACTTCGCCAGATCCCCCAGCCAATCGAGCAAACAACTCAATCTTGTCAAATCTGAAATTGAAAAGAGATATTTGTAACTACTGTACTATTTCGTATGCAGGTGTACTGAAGAGGAAATAAAATGTCTTAGAATTATGAACAATTTAGATCATAAACCTTTTTCATAACCAAGGTACAATTCAATATCGTCAATTCAGCTTCACGAGGGTATTGAATATCAATAAATATTACCCGTAAATCTGACCGTTGAATTGATCCATCATTTCAGTCACAATGGATTCTGTCGAATTTTCATTACTACACTGTTTACCATTACCACCATTAATCCGATTTTCAGTGCTATACTGTATGCCAATACACACCGTTAGTTTATAATACTGGTCATCTCTGCTTTATCGTAATCCTCCACATAAAGATACTCATTTTGGAAACAAGAAATAAATAAATAAGAAACGCAAAGGAACAACTTCAGTTCTTACGTGCTTTTTTACTCTCATCAAGGTCTGCAATAACTGGGAGCTTGCATGAAATCCTGTTATTACGTTGTAACATTATTGAATTTAAATTAATGCACAGAGTATGGTTTGAACTGCATTTTGTAAATGAAAACTTGAAGTTTGTGTGCCTTCTTTTTACAAAATTAATCTTTACCAGAACTAAATATTTTATATAACGTTTTGTAAAATCTTCGTCTTTGTCGTCATCGTCTTCCTTTTATTATTATCTTCACCTTTTGTCTCTCGTCCCTTGCTTTACATATTACATACATTTGGAAGGATCTACCTTGCTAAAGTTCTCTTGCAATTCTGAACCTTTGCTTTTTTAACTTAACTGTGAATTAGTACTACATGTATATATTTATATATTATTTTATTATTCTATTATATTATTATACTATTATTATATTAAATTATTATATACTAGTATTATACTTAACTGTGAATTAGCACTACATAACCAGTATTGTGCCGACGTGTCATATATACGCCATACATACCTTTCCCAAAGTTAACTCGTTACTTCCACACACCCCTCCTAGTATAGTAAGCTAGTATGTCTGTGACAGTTTCTTTCTCAATATTGTCAGCAGCATGGAAAGGAACTGCGTAACACACACATAAATCTTACCGGACAGCCTGGTACAATATTCAGTACTAACACTGTATCCATTTGTGTAGTATGTGCAATAAAATCAGCTAAAGATTATCAGAGCTGATGAGACACGTCTGTTGACTGTGACTGACACATTGGAAATTACAACTGTTACTGGGGACGTCGCCTTTAGCAACGCAACACCATGACGTTGGATGCTGATGACGTTATTCATGCCCATCGGAACCTTATGTTTACATTACCGATACTATTCCTTCTGTAACGTGTACATGAGAAGACATTTTACACTATTATTCGTGGTTTTTATTCTTAATGATGATGTTTAGAATTTCTATCACTAATACTTTTAACAGTTATCCGTAGTTTTTATTCTTAATGATTATTACATAAAGAAGATGAAATAAAAAATTAAAAAAATTCACTGAGAATGTATATTAATATTACTTCAGTAAAAAGAATATAAGAAACTAAACCAGGAAGAAAGCAACAACCACTGCCACAACCATCAATATTATTATTAGTATTACAACTGCCAATAACAGTATCATCATCGTCATTAGCAGCAACAGTATAACCGCCACCGCTACATTACAAAAGTTGTTGTTGTTGTTGTTGTTGTTGTTGTGGGGCTTAACGCCATTTTTCAGCACACGATAGGCTATACATGGCGGCCAGTATTAATGGTGGAGGAAGAAACCGGGAAATCCGCGAAAAGAACCACCGACCCACGAGTAGCTACTGGCAAGCTTTCTCACATATCCACATTCGCCGAATCTTAGACTCGAACCCACGCAGACAGAGGTGAGATGGCAGTGATCCGTAACGGAGAGCGTTTTAGACCACTCGGCCACTCGGGGCCCCCCATTACAAAAGTAATAATAATAATAATAATAATAATAATAATAATAATAATAATAATAATAACAACAACAACAACAACAATCCTCCATACTTAATTTGAGAATAAGAGACTAACTTTATTTCCCAGCAAATATAAAGCGAAATAGACCGCTTAGGTGGCCTGAGTGGTTAGAGCGTCTGTCTCGGATGCTGGAGGTCGCGGGTTCGAACCCGGTCGAGTCATACCAAAGACTTATAAAAATGTTACAAGCAGCTGACTTGCTCGGCGATCAGCATTAAAAGGTTAGTGTTAGTAGTGGTCTGTCCGGTGTCAGTATAATTGACTGGGTGGGACATCATGCTACATGTCTGCTACATGATGTCCCAATGCTAGACATACACTGCCACAATGCAGACACCGTAGCGATATGACTGAAAAACTGTTAAAGCTAAGTTAAAACTCCAAATCACAGAGAGAGAGAGAGAGAGAGAGAGAGAGAGAGAGAGAGAGAGAGAGAGAGAGAGAGAGAGGGGGGGGAGGGGGTTATTGGACTGGAGCCAGTCAAAAATTGTAGAATAGTGAACCTATTATGTGTTTGATTATGGATGGAACGAATAGCCAGTGGGGGTTACAGAGCAGTGGATGTGTGGTCAGTTCTTTGTACCATAGGGATAATTCGAAAGATTGCAAATGGAGCTGATGCGTCACAGCCCCAGATATGCAGCCTTGCATATGTTCACTATATGTTGGTGTAATGAGAGCATACTGTCGAGAGTGGCGCCTATGTTTCGTACTGTGTGAATTTAATGTTGGTACTACTGTAGTCCTAAAATGTAAGACATCGACCCCGATAGTTATGTGTTGGGGGAGTCTAGGTCTGACTACCTAATTAACGGCGCCGTGTAGCGTGTTCCGATGTCGATTAACATCGGAACGATACGTCGCATTTTCAGGAATATCAAATACACCTAGCAGCCAATATCAGTGCTTTTCTAAAACTTGAAGGCATACAACTTTTGTCCGACTTTTATTTACTCTGATGTAGTTTCGTATTTAGCATAGGGTTAGAATTTTAAAGATAAAGAATTCCCCAGGGCTTCCTCACTAGTAATACTGGCTATTTAAAAAACACCTTGTATATCTTAGGTATTGTTAAAAGAACATTTAATTCCCTTTATTTTGGTGTATGATTGATGGGTGTAATATGGGTTATAGAGTATACAGCTTGGCCTTACTCCAGATGTGCACCTTTCAAAAAAGTGCTAGCTCCACTTGGTCATTTTCACTTCCTGAATTTCAGAGGTAAATTGTAAAAAAAAGAGCTGATAACTTTTTTTTACATTTTATATATTTGGTAATTCATTCATTGCACTTTCAGAAGCTGGTATTGTCTAGTCTGGCAAAATTCATTTTTCCTATTTTAATAGCTGCTAAGGATAGTGTACTTTAGACAAATTCAGGCTGATTTTTGGAGCACAAGGGAGCAGTCATTTTAGTTAGCAATGTGCTAAGATCATTTAAAATTTCCAAAAGTACAATATCCAAAGAAATGTCAGTCACATTACATCAAAGTAGCATAAAGGTATGCCAACATTCTCTCCACTGTGCATGTTTTAAATGCAAACAACTTCACCTTACATACGTCACTCTCTCAAAAGTACATAATAACTGGTGAGCGCCCCCATTTCTGTTGGCTGGAATGCGATGGAAGCCGGGAATACCGAAATCGGTTAAATGACTGATAAGAATCTTTAAACGAAACGAAGTTATCTAAACTTTTTCTTCAATATTAATATATTTTTATTTTGTGCGTTAAAGAAACAGATTTCCATTTAATCCGATTTCAGCATTCTCGGCTTCCATCGCATTCCAGTCAGCTGTAATATCTGCCACGTGTTAAAGTGGATCGATACATACATACATACATACATATATATATATATATATATATATATATATATATATATATATATATATATATATATATATATATATATATATATATATATATATATATATATATATATATAGTAAAAATTCCAAATATATACACGCTATTCTACTTTATGCCCAGTTTGATCATATATCCCATGATTGTATCACCTCAACCATAGTCATATTGTTTATAGATGTACTGATTGTATTCAGTTGTTTAACAAATGCTTAAGTACAGAGGTACTGATTGCATTTAGGTGTTTAATAAATGCTTGAGTAGCGTCGCAAAAAAAAAATGTGTACGATAGATTAAGGCCGAGAAAAGCAAAACCTTTGGTGCACATATTTGGTGACGACACTCATTTTATCTCTGCAAATACATTACACATGTGAGAGAAGAATCCTGAAAGTTAGAGACCATCCTTTCTTAACTGGCAAGCACAGAAGAGCTTCTCATAACGAATGTATATTTGAGTTTTGGATACAAAACCTGTCTCCCACTATTCATTCAAAACTTGCCCGGTCATGACAGCCACTTACTAATTATGATACTTGTACTCAATGGTCCAGATGTAAAAGTCAAATCATAATGATAACAACTTTCGGTCCAGAATTGGATCGATTGTGATAAAATCGGCAAACATTATCAGAGCCAAAAGAAAATACGTCTGCTCGCTGTGATTGTCACATAAAAAAATTACAATGGTAACCGGGGACATCACCTTTTGCAACGTCATGACGTTGGATGTTTATGACGTTAGTCATTTTCATCATAACACAACCGTTGGAGTTACTGTTCTTTTTATCACTCACATCTGGGAAGACATTTAACACATTTATCCGTGGGGTTTTTTTTAATTCTTAATGATGATGTTTAGAACTACTGTTCTTTCTATTTCTCAAGCGAAGAAACCCAACCCCAACCCCAACCCCCACCGGTTATCAGTGATTTTTATTCTTGATGGTGATAACATGATTGGTTTAATATTGTTTGATTTAATGTCATTTACAGCAAATGATAGGCTATAATGGAGGTCAATATAATTGGTGGAGGAGGAACCCTGAAAGAACCAGGAAGAAGCTTCCTGATATACACACGTTGGTCGAGCCAGGACTCGAACTCACGCTAACAGGTGTGATGTGTGAGTGATCTATAAAGGCAAGCGTATTTAGACTCGTAAGCCACCCAGGGCCCAGAAGATGATATGAAGAAGAATATACCAGGAATTTCATTGGGAATGGACCTTCAACAAGCAGTACAAAAAGACTAACATCCTCAACAGGAAAAATAAAATCAGCAAATATGTCTGCCTCTACCACCATCACTATTACTATTATTATTTCCATTGCTTCCAAAAATAATCAACAGCAGCAGCAACAGCAGCACCATCATCGATGACATGCAATAATAATAATAATAATAAATAAATAAATAAATGACAACATCAGTAATAATAATAACTTGTGTTTGTGGTTTGCTTCCCTACTTTGATTACCTGAATGCATTTTTTCACACTCAGTAATATACATATTGTTAAAGGGTGTGCATGTCAATCATGTGTATGTTATCGTGTGTATGTTCTGGGTTCCCGGAAAAAAAAATAAACCTAGGGTTAACAGGTACATATCTTTAGAGATACAGTTTATATTGTCTGTGTGTAGGTATGAAGTCTACGTTCAGTGGTCACTACTATGACATAATCACCAACAGTTACAATTCAAAGCATGTTATCTTTAAACTTGTATCATGTGCTTGTCTTGGTAAAAAATATATATTGTCTAATTCAAAACTAGTTTTAAATAATCTGTAATTAAGACCATCGGATGATGTCACTCATCATCAATGTCTGTCTATTTATAATCATGTAAATCTCTGTGTATATTCATATTAAAGTGTGACGTTCCATCGATATATATTGGCAGTAGTTATTTGTCAGGTTAGAATCTTGAAGGGATAATAAACCATTTTCTCTGGATTGCATTCCATAAAGGAATCAATCGAAATAATCCATATCTTCGTATGGTAGATTTCCTGTCTCACAAATGTAGGTTTCATAGAATGAAACTATTTTCAGTACATCGACGACCTTGTCATTGTTTAAAGGTCAAGATCAGTTTATATACAACCTATATTATATGAGCTCCTTGTTCTGTAAATATTTCAGTTTTCGTGATATGGTGTCATCCATCGAATGATAGAGCCGATACAATATATTTTTACATAATACTTTGGTATTACTCGGCCGGGGTTCGATCCTGCGACCTTCAGCATTAGGTCACCAGAGCGGTCTCTATGGCAATGTAAGAGATTCTCAATTATTTCATGTATATCAGACGTTTGTTGTGAATGGTCTACATTTTGCTTGGTTCTGCTATTCAAATAACCGGCACTACCATTTTATCTCACTGGACTGAAATTATTGTACATTCTTGTAACTTGACACTGATGAAATTGAAGTGTGGGGTTTGTTGTGAACAGTCTATATTTTGCTTGATTCTGCTAATCAAATATCGGTCACTACCATTTTATGTCATTGGACTGACATTATTGTACATTTTTTATCTTGACACTGATAAAATTGAAGTGTTGGGTCATGTTATTCAGATATTGGACAAGTATGTGAAATTGTGAATAATATTGAAGGGTATCCTGGATGGTCGAATTGTGTAAATCGCTTGCCCTTACCGATCACTGCCATTATATATCCGTCCGCGTTGCTTCTAGTCTCAGGTTCAGCCAATGTAGGTACGTGAGAAAGCTTGCCAGTAACTTCCAGTGGGTCGATGGTTCTTACCGAGGTTTTCCCTGGTTATTCCTCCACCAATTATACTGGCCACCATTTAAAGCCTATTGTGTGCTAAAAAAATGTTGCTAAAAATACAACAACACCATGTTGGTAAGGAATGTTTCCAAGGTTTAAGTGAATGTACAAAAATGATAAAACGTATAAAAATGTATTTTGTTATTCAGACCACATATTGCCAATTAAACAGTGTAATGTATCTATATAACTTACAGATTAAAACTAGAAATTAAAACTGATAATTTTTGGGACTATATTTTTTCAACCAGTTACATTTGTTTCTTGAATATGTATATTCGATAAAATTATAACGCTGACTCTGTACAAACATTTGTGTTGTGCATTTTTCGAACATAGTTCTGCCATGTCATGCAAGATGATTGTATCTAATGCAATATAATACATATAAACAATATTTGGAATAGCAAAAACATTGCAAACAGTAGTATCAATGATAATGCTGATGATGCCGATGTTAAATATTAATAGCAATAGTAATCATCCTTATCATCATCATCATTTGGTACCAGTAGACAGAGAAAACAGTTTGAACATACATTTATTATTCTCATTTCTTTCTTTGTCATTGTGCAACAATCTTAGTACAACTTATCACATTTACTAGTTTTAAAGAAATGAAAACTACCTTACTTTTAAATGCACATTTCGAAAGCTTTCCAGGGACACACATACTTTTCAAAACTAGTACACTTTGCTTAAGCACTTGTGCACATCGTCCACTTGCAGCGATTTTATCTCGTTAATGGCACATCATTGGTAGGGTGGGAGTTATTAATCCTTTTTGTTATACTACACAAGTTGAATAATAAATGCATTTGTTAATAATTGGTACTGACATACGTTTTAAACAGATATGAAAAAGTAACTGTTTTAGCATGTATTCCATTATATTCACTTGTCTATACAATGTTTTTGCTTATATGGAGATTTATTCTTCTTTTGTAAGGCGAAAGTAACATCTGTTTCGGGTGCAGATTAATGATTATCAAACGCTTTCTCCTGCGCACGAACGACCCGTCTTAGCACGTGCAAAGTTTGTGCTCTGCATATGTCAGATCAGTCTTGAGAGAAATCATGCTACATTAAAGAAAACAACATTTATTGTCGATTTCAATACTACATGTATATGTTTCAACATGTATATATTGTATGATATTAATTTACATGGTCATGTATTAAGGCAATAATCAAAATGTTTTCAGCTTGTCAGAACTATAGTACTATACGTATACATACAACTATAGCATTATATGTATACATACAACTACAGCATTATATGTATACATACAACTATAGCATTATACGTATACATACAAGTCTTACGCACGATAAACTAAAAGAACATTCTGAATAAACATGGGTAGGAGATAGCGATTCTTTTATCCTTGTCCTGGTGAAGAACAAACATTAATGTCATTTACTATATATGAATGAGTATGAAAAGATATAATTACTGGGTCACAAACGGGTGTGTACGCTACGAACGAAATCTTATATACACTATTAAATCCCATCCTTGTTTGGGACGTATACTTAGTCGAGGTAACCGATTGTTGTTAAAACTTGCGGACCCGTGTTCGATTTCAATATGGAAAGAATGATAGTTTTCTAGCTTTTATGACACCATTCTTTCTATGCATAATGTTGTCCACTGCAACAAATTAATTTAAAGGAAAATGTTTTCTTGATCTGGGAACTTTTGCGTATTTTTCCTTTCTCTGATCCCGTTTTAATGAGCAATAATGTCTAATTTTTTATTTTAAGTATCTATTGCTTTAGCTTAATGTGGATTCTATAATCGAGCTTTAAATATATTGCTTTAGCTTGATGTGGATTATATAATCCATCTTTATATCTATTGCTTTAGCTTAATGTGGATTCTATAATCTAGCTTCATATCTATTGCTTTAGCTTGATGTGGATTCTATAATCAAGCTTTATATCTATTGCTTTAGCATGATGTTGATTCTATAATCGAGCTTTAAATATATTGCTTTAGCTTGATGTGGATTATATAATCGATCTTTATATCTTTTGCTTTAGCTTAGTGTGGATTCTATAATATAGCTTTAAATCTATTGCTTTAGCTTGGTGTGGATTTTATAATTGAGCTTTATATCTATTTTAGAATAATGTAGGACCAATTCACAATAATGAGACTTGTCAAATCTAATAACTTCTAAAATACAAATACGACTATAGATAATATTTTAGAAATTACACATCCTAACGTTTTAAATTGTACTCTTTGCATCATATATTTATCATTCCAACTATTTGTTCTGTATTTGTAATTATTTAAATATTGTTTATTCCCGAAACATCTTCTTTTAAGAATAATACTTTGGGAAAAAGATGATAGGAAATTGTCAAGTATGAGATCGCGGTACATGCCATTGAGTGTCGTGTCGTATTGTAATGTTACGGCTGTAGGTGGTAAAATATATAAAGAGAAAGAAGCCGAAAACATCACAAGTAAAATTCAACAATCCGTTCATTTCACTAGAATACAAAGTAAACATTCAAAAGACAGTATTGATCTTTAAATTTTAAATAATCATTAATGTCCCATCACAAGTTCTAAAGGATAGAATGTTCCAAATCTTTTCATATAGCCTTGAATGTCCCGATGTACCAATAGTCTTGGATGTCATAAATGTACGTCAGATGCAATGCAGAATGTCACTGAATTCACACAAATACCCAAATAAGTTGTTAATTTAGTCAATGAGCACCTAGTGATTCCAATGAATGATTCAGAAACAAAGGATTCCCATAGACTGACCTAAAACGGGAATAGACAAAGTCGCGCTATATATACTTATTTCACTTGACATAAGACGAAATAGAACGTTCCGGAAAAACTGTAAACAGGTTTAGCATTGAAATCCAATTTTAGTTAATATTTTTTACCACTAAGAAGCATGACAAAAGTCAGGTAAGCAAAAAATTTCCACAAACCCTTCCCCCAGCAAAAAAAAATTAGATATACGCAACAGTAGCAAAACCAGCATACCTCTAGAATTAAATCAGCGCTTTTCAGTATGAAATTTAAAATAAAATAGATTTTATACAGATGATTGCTGTTCTTTATGTGGAGTCAATGTGTTTTTAAGCCAATAAACATCTTGGATTCTCTCTGGAGAAATACGTAAAATGGAAACAAGAAATACAAAAATGAAAAGACATCGTGTAAATAAAGAAATAGAGAATATATTTATTTGAATACGGATTTTTCAAGCTCATAATTTAGGTAAAGTGTTGTTTTGTGTAGTTAGTCATTTTTCTATGTATTTATCCTA
>JAECUM010040125.1:0-18000 GCA_016617855.1 Megalonaias nervosa | reverse complement strand
AGTAAAATCAAATATACGTTCCTATTTTTTCTTGCAAGGTTAATAAGAAACGAAAGAGCGAAAAAAGTATCGAATCAATTTACTGTCTAACATTAAGGTCTGCTTTGAGTTTTGTATACATCATACTTATGACAAAGCTATAGAGGTCTATAACTGGTCCACCGTGAACACTGAATATTGAAGAGGTTGTAAAGCTAATCATTACATCTTCTTTCAGCAAGTTCACAAAGCTGTTATAAAACACAAGCCAGCTAATTACTGTTGGCTTAATAGTGAAGCATATATTCGAGAATTAGTGAAAATCAATTATTGAAAACAATAACACAACAAAATCTACAATAAGCTAAATCTGGCAAAATATTTTATAAATGAGTTCGAATATTACAAAGGTATGAGAAAGAAATACAACATAGCATACAAAGTTTTGAAAAGGTTAGAGGCATGTATTGAAACTGCCTCAGCTGATTGAGGTGTTTTAGCAGCTGGATTGTTTACGAAGAGAGAAGTAACATTGAAATCAGCCGTGAAGGGTTTACTCTGATCATCAACGAGTACAAGAGATGCAAAGACATACAAATGAAATCAGAAGAACCAAAATGGATGCAGAAACAAAAACGATTATACAAGAAAAATAGACAAAGATAACTTTTCTCTGAGCTAATTTTTCCTATAAAAATGTTTCGATAAGTGACACGTACACGTAGTGCCGTTGTCCTTAAACATTCTTTCTTGCTACGTAAATGCACGACGCAGTCGTTGCATATAGCTATATTACAATTAATAGTCTCCTTGAAAACAAAATAGATTTTACCAATCCGGTTGATAACAAAAAGGAAAAACGATCTATTTCATTACAGAAGATGCATGATTTAAGAGCTTTAATGTTTTAACAGTTTTTATATTTACTGCAAATAAAATGTACAGCAACACATGTAAATAATTTACGTGTTGATTATTACAAATGGGAGTTGGGCATCAAAATTGCACAATATCAGACTTCCGTTATACGGCATCTTGTTCACCAATAACATTTTTAAAAATCACCTTTTTTCAAACAGGTTTGATAATCTGTTTATAACGATTTTTGGCGTGGTCCCTCTCAGAATTGACATCATCTGAGGGACCCCCTAGTTCTAAAGTGAAAGGGTTTTTATGTATTTTTGTTTTTTTTCCAAGTGCATGTGCTTTGTGTATTTATTTTAAACAAATTTTGATTTTATAATTTTGCAGTAGGGTTTGTACGCCATTTCAAGTTTCCAAATTAATTTGTTTAAAGTCCTTTTTATAATAATGATTTACTTTTACCATGTTATTTAATTATCTGAGAAATGGAAATTTTTGTTTTATCTCACTACATACTATAGCATAAGCTGCTGTACTAAGTTCAAATTGATTAGACTCCTGGAGCACGTGCACAACCTACGCTCTCATCGGTGAGCGCCATGTGCACGTGCTGCACAATTTCTTCAAATTCATTATTCACAAATGTTTTCCTAAGCTAGATACATTTTTACATATATATACCATAGTTCTATTATTACTTTCTTAAATAAGTTCTAAATCTATACTATACTTATCATACAATTTTAATAAATTCTAAAATTCTCTTCTTAAATTCTAGTTATGGGTGTTTATAACTAACAAATGTTTTCCTAGGCTAGATACGTACATAGTTCTATTATTATTCCCTTGAACAGGTTCTAAAACTATACTATACTTATCATACAATTTTCATCTAATAATTTAAAGCTACAGCAAGAATAGTCAAAGATATAGTGAGCAGTCAAGATGGTCTAGTACAGTAAGTCTATCGTCCATTCATAATCATCCTTTAATCTTTCTTAAAGTAACATTGTACAGAAATTTTCATCTTCAAGAAGTTTCTGTTGCAATTTTCCAGTAATTCCAAAAAAACATTGTATCATCATCCTATACTCTTTCTAAGTGTACTTGTTTCTGTAACAATTTTCTAGTCTATATTTCTTCAATTTTTTCAGCTGTCACTTTATCAAGAATATTTCATCTTCAAAAAATTTCTGTCTTCAGATTTTCAGTAGTTCAAAACAAAGTATTATATCAATTCCATTACCATTCCTTTCCATATTCTGTAGCAAAGTCCATATATTTTCCAATTTCTTTATCTTTTGATTCTTTTTCCCATACGTCTTTCTGAAGTCAAGTAATTCAATGTGGCTTTCCTTCTACATCTTCTTTGGCATCCCTCAGTTTTGTAGTGGTAATCCAATTTTATTGACTTTCTTTGTCCAGTAGGATTTGTAGAATCTTTTTTCACATTTCTTTTCTTTTATTTCCAAATTTCTTTATTCTATTGATTGTTAGATGTCCTTGTTTTCTCAGGGGCAGTCCATCCTAGTTTCCCTCTCTGCACGGAAAAGAAAACCATCTTCTCGGCTTCTTATCTTCCTATGCAGCGGCAAACCTCCTTGGTATTCTTCTTCTTGAGTAAATTCTTGGATCAGCAGAGGGACCATCCTGTTGGACCAAGTCATTCGCAAACCCCAACCCATGGCAATTTAGGTTAGTTTTATTTACGAACGACTTTACTTGTCCAACAGGAGTTTAGCAATCTGTTTATAAGTGACATAACAACAGTCTTTGCACCGCTTAATACAGCTTTTTGTAAATGTTGTTAATGTGTGATATTATAGTCAGGCGAGTTGACTTATCGCATGGTATCATGCGGTTGACATGTATACACACTATGGGATAAAATAGCTTTCAAAAATGGTGTCTTTCATTAAAAAATTAAAATATTGAATTTAAAAACTAGCATATGAAGCCAGGACTATATTTTAGTCCGTCTGCTTTTGTAGTAATACATCCAGCTGTTGATTATTAGAAGCAAAATGATATTTTGTGCATGCTTTTTCTAACATTTCACAATGGCCTTTCCAATATTTGTCCCCTTAAAGAGACCGATGAATGCGTCCACCATATTGTCGAAACCATTCGTTACCGTCTCTCGATATTTGATTTTTCCCTAAAAGAAAATGAAAAATAAAATACAAATGCATTCAAATAGACCCTTAGCTGAGTTTTAGAATAACTAAAAATCAGCGATATTCATAAATGACAACCGGCAATAAACTTTCAAGAAACTACATCATTGTATGTTGAAATTTAGTAATGAATTTTGTATGAAGGATATATTGAACCTATTTCGAATTTTGGTGATTTTCTGTGTCTCGCTCGAGATAACAGGTATTGCTTGGTCTCCATAGTAACCAGAGAATCTCTGTTGTTATACCTACGATAAACGCGGGTTCCCGAGCAATTGCCTTTGGAGACTGGCTTTTAAACATTGGCGAACTCCAGATACTTGTCATTCAATGGTGAAGCATTTATACTACTACAACAATAAGCATTATTACAATAGCAACAACAACAACTTTTACCATTACTACCAGGACTAATAATAATTATAGAGGATGATGACGATGGCGAAGAAAACGATTATAGATGAATATCCTCACCTCTTTCACCCACTGAATCATCTCATTCAAGGCAGCGGGAAATTCAGCACTATAGTGGATGACAAGGAATGCCTGAAGTGTGAGTGTTTTCTTCAGAACTGTATGGTAGGGCAAGGGGCCTGGGTATTGGGAGAATAAAAAGAAATTTTTAAAAAAATGCAACTAATGCATTAAAGTTTTATGTTAAAATGTGAAACGTTGAGATTCATTGGCTGCAATGGGACTTCAGCATTAAATGTTTAATTACATTACGCGTTTTTAGGTACTTCATCTGAAAGTCACCGGACTGGTCATTTGCAAATTCTTTTCTAAAATGTATCAAAACTCCCAAAAGATTATCGACATTTTGATGTAGAGAAATGGCCCTACTTATATTTTTTAATTTGGATTTGTGATAGTCATTATCCAAATCTTGATTCACCTATGCCATTGTTTAGAGTAAATCATCGTTACCGTTCATAAGTCGTGAATCTTAATCTACATATATGCGTGTTGTGACGTTATCCCCGAATGACCTCAAAGGCAGAACAGATGCGTGGGAAATGTGTCAAAATTACATTGATAATTTTTTTAATGCACTACTTTACCAATTTAATGAACAACTAGTACATACCCTGAATTCTTGTAATAATAGTTCATTGATGATAATTCTCCAAAGTTAGTTTAAAACTTTTCACAAAAGACAAATTGCCTTCCTAGTTGCTGCATTTCCAGTATATACTCACTTGCTCATAACATTAACTTTTTAACCTTACTCGCATGTGTTGAGTGATAATAACGATAACATGGAAAGTGTCCATTTTAATGACATACCTTTTTGAGGCAACTATGGTGTCCAGACAGCCGACTTCTGTGTATAGACAATTTAGACCAAAAACTAACATCAGATTGAAAAACAAGTCACTGCGATCTAATTAAAACTGGGTGAAATGGATTACATATATATATATATATATATATATATATATATATATATATATATATATATATATATATATATATATATATATATATATATATATATGCGTGTGTGTGTGTGTGTGTGTGTGTGTGTGTGTGTGTGTGTGTGTGTGTGTGTCCTACCTGTTGGCTGATTGTCATCCATTCCATATGTAGATATTGAACCACATATTGCTATTCTTCCTTTTGTTTTCATGAAGGACAAGATGTTATTTGTGAATTCTCCACCAACCTGTAAGGTAAGATCTCAAAATACTAAAGGACCATTGAAAGCCATCCTTTCTAACGAACGATTCCCGATCTTTAGATCTCTCGCTGTATGAACACAGATAAGCCGTCGTCGAAGAAAATAATTTATGAAGTTCCTCGAGTTTAAGTTAACCCGAATTATGTCTGTTGTTCCCTAAATTAGCTTAATGGAAGCAATTACTAAAGAGTTTCTATCTTAAGGGTGGATGCACCCATCCAAAGGAGCGAATATGCATAGCTTAAACTTTTGCGAATAATAAATACACAGGAACATAAAAATATACATTCAGACCAGTGCGAACACACGCCAATCCAAAACATTCAATCGTCGCTCAATCCAGAACAAAGGAAGGGAGAGGAATGACCGTTTCAAGTATATCTTTGTTTTTGTTACAAGCTTGAAGAGGCATAGTTACGTTATCAAAATAGCAGTCAGCTCCTTCCGGTGCAGCTTTTGCCATGGCTTCTTGTAGAGTGACTTCTTTGTAATTAAAGGCATAACCAAAGCCATATTCTTTGATCAAGTCGCACTTCTCTTTACTCCCAGCAAAGCCGATAACTTTGCATCCCTGAAAGAAAGATGGGTACATTTTTTTCCAGTTGTTTTATCTTTTTTTTCCGGTTGAGTCTTAATAGGCATGCACAGTCAGGCTGTTGCCAAAATGTAAACACAAGCAGTAATACTACTAGTCAGACTGAAGCTACGTCATTGTTATTATAAACTCCACAGCAGAAGGACTAAATCACTGTTACAGTGTACTAACTTCAATAGCTAATGCAATAACTTCCATACTTAAAATGTAATAACTTTAATAGTTAATACAATCTAGTAACTTCAATAGTTCATTTACAAGATAAATCCATACCTTTAATATCGCAATCTGCCCAGCAAAACTTCCCGTAGCCCCGGCAGCCGCAGTGACGACAAATGTCTGTCCTGGTTTGACATTCAACACGTCCAATACTCCAAAATAGGCTGTTAATCTAATATATATATATATATATGTGTGTGTGTGTGTGTGTGTGTGTGTGTGTGTGTGTGTGTGTGTGTGTGTGTGTGTTCAAGCACTTTTAGCACATATTTCCGAATAATCTGATGTTCATTTTCTTAGTTAATAAGATGGCCTTGCATTGAGGTGGAAATGAGAGAGGTACACCGAGAAAACGACACATTTGGCTGGAGACCACTTGAATTCGGAGCCGAAAGTAACTAAACCGATTACTGGTCTTGAAAAGGACTCGCACTGATTTTAGTTTAGGTTGTTGAATGAATGAATTAAGAAGAAACTATTTTCTGTTTGGTAACATCAATTTCCCTTTTCCAAGTCTACAGGAATACGAGTTTCTTTCTGCATGTCAGGAGTCTGTCACATGTAGATTCCAGACAGATTATTGCGTTTGTAAGCCGTGGGAACGATTGTCAGTCACATACACTCGTTGTGACAATACAACTTGGTCAGACATTTCTTGTACGTAGTACATATCCGGGATTACTGTCATGTTTAATAAAATAGTGCGTATCGAAGCATTCGGCATATTCCCATCAGCTGCAAACATGAATGTGCAAAAGCGTCAACGAACGCTTTCTAGAAGAACAAAAACAAAAAAAAAAAAAAAAAAACAAAAAAAAAACCATAAGTAATGACGTGCTGATGGGTATTTTCAACACTCTTTTCATGTCCTGTCAGGATGTAATTCGTTAGGCCAAAATTGGGTCTAAATTGAACTGGTTTAGACCAGTACTTGAAGTACTTAGTACGTTTGATATGCTAATCATTGTGTGTGTGTGTGTGTGTGTGTGTGTGTGTGTGTGTGTATATATATATATATATATATATATATATATAATGTTGAAGAAACAACATCCCACCCACCTTAATTTTAAAACCAGTGCAGTAGGAAACACAGATATTTTGGGAGGGCCTTTAAAGGATGAAGGTTTCATTAGTTTCAGCTCTTTGGCCAGGGGTTAAGCCCATTTGGGGTGTGGATGAAAATTCGTATTTATGTATCCACTATGTCAATCCATGGTTATAGGATGGGGTATCTCAATAGTTGCAATGTCATGATCAAGCGGTAAATTTCTTAGTGGTAGGAAAGACACGGGCACGACCCAGGAATTCCAGTCTGTTGCCACTTGTGTTACTGATCGCACATGCGAATTCTCAAAAAGTAATACAAACAACTCAGAAAAATCACCCCTCACTTCTGATACAACACTAGGGGCGAGATCAAAATTAAAATATCGCTGGCACAATCAAACTCCAGGTGATATCATAGACCCAAGTTGCAGGTGTCTAACGTAAATTGCGTACTCAAAAAAAGTTTTACGTTATTTCGAATTTACGATCAACTGACGGACTGCACCTCTTAGAAAGTATGTGGATAAAAAGACAATGTTTTAAACAGCTCCGGTGGCATAGTGGTTACAGTGTCTGCCTTGGATGTGGGAGGTCGCGGGTTCGAACCCCGGCCGAGTCATACCAAAGACCTTTAGAGATGGTACTAACAGCTGCCTCGCTTGGCGCTCAGCATTAGGAGTTTAGTGTTAGGACTGATTGGCCTGGTGTCAGGATAATGTGACTGGGTGGGACATCATGCTACATGTCTGCAGCATGATGCCCATGTGCTTAGATATTGCTATAAACTGCCACACTGAAGACATCGTAGCGAAATGACTGAAACATTGTTAAAGCTACGTTAAAAATCCAAATCACACACATAGAGACGCACACATAAAGCAGCAGGGAGGGTGAACAGACCACTTTTTACAGAGCCTTTATTTTTGAAAAATAAGAGTTCCTACAAGGGCTAAAAAAATTATGTTTGAAACAAAACGACTACGAACATTTTGAAAAATGGAACCAAAAAAAAATATCACATACATGTGGTCATCCCTCCCTGCTGCTGTCGATTTTATAAATTCAAAAATAAACAGCAGCTATGACGTTCAGTCTACCATTCCACTGGGTCCCTTCTGCCGGTAAAGCCTTTTGCCAATAAGATCCTAAGAGTCCCTTATTGAGGCCTTAAGCCCACAGGGCACTCTTTCATCGGTTAAGAACTGTCTTATGGTCCACAGGCACCTTACTGAGACTTTTTGGTTCAGCAGACATTCTTTCTGAATCCCCCTATGTGGGTACTTTCAGTGGTCACGACTTCACATCATCCTGCTGTTTATTTTAGGACGCAAGCGCATATAGTAAACCCCCCCCCCCAAATCAAACCCAGAGGAAAGTGCGAAACTGCTCTCGCCACGTTGTTTGACGTTGGCGAGGGTTACATGAGGCTTATGCTTGCGCCCCAATTATTAAAATAAGTGGCATCCCAGGGCCACAAACCACCGACATGTGTCAGTCATGGGGAACCAAACCCTAGACCTCGAGTACGAGAGTCAGACGTGATAGCAATGCACCATGTTTCACTTGCAAATATGTGTTTCAAAAATAAATATATAAGCATTGACTCTGTCACCTTGACTATGTCAAGGATGATCAGTATTTTATCAGGTTCTGAATAAAATCTGCAATTTTACATATTTCTGCCGTTTCTGTCTTGTTTAAATATTATATTATCAACCCTTGATTTCATCAGGACCGAACTATCTAGCAATGAATGCATGGATCGATATTATTCAGTTTATTCCGGTCTGAACAAAAAAAATCAATAATGACTAATGTCTATAGCGTGGTTCGTCCTGATTTTAGGCAACAGATTTTTGTGGTTTGATTATATGAAATAGGTAGATTTCTCAGACTTTTCATAGAGAAAAAGGGCTGGGAAATCGAAGTCAAATAAGAACATGACTGTATAGGTATGAAACTATTAATTATCTATATATATGCACCGTTTTATCCTTGACTGTCAAGGGAAATAACTGCTTCATTACTCTATGAGTGACAGAGCTATTCAGTATCAAGGACCAAATATTCTATCAATACCTATACGATACCTCGACCTAGGGTCGTGTAAATTTATGGTTATAAAACCAAACGGGGTAGATTGCGCGTGTGCAAAGAAATTTTTTAATTTATTCATGTCCATCACGGAGATCACTGCGCGTATCATAATCAACTTTTGAAAAAATCCCCGGGTTTACAAATCTGTCTCGGATGCGGATTAGGCTCTCGGGCGGTTATTTGTACACGATGCGGTGGTAACAAATACAGTCTGTTATTATATTATTACCGACATCGGATTCCGCAGCGAGGTTTTATCAGGGATAATCCACCAACAGCACGTGAATTTTTGCATAACCACATTAAAATATTTCCTGCCGTGATCGACCTCAAAGAAGATCATAAAATAATAGCGCAACGAGAAGAGAGAGAGAAAAGAGAGAGAAAAAATGTCGCGCTGAAGAAGAACGGCGAGAAATAAAAAGGCTCAGTAAAATGTTGAGATTGTCGCCCGAAGAAGTCATGGAGCGACGAGAACAACGTCAACGGCGATACGAACACTTGTATCTGCGATGTTGAGTTGATCCATATCATTATATATTTATTAAGAAAATGGCGCTACTCAACATTTGTCATCGGCATGGTTAGGTAATTATTTTTTTTTTTTACAATGTTGAGTTGATCGATATCATTATATATTTATTAAGAAAATGGCACTACTCAACATTTATGTTCGGCCAATGAGAAATTATTCAGAATGATAAAATAACCCTTCGTTGACATTTTACAGGATTACCACGGCACAATTCCACGGTCGAAGACATTATTATTTTTTTTTTTTTGTTTTATAATGAGCACCAGGAAGAAATTGACCGAAGAAGAAATTGCAGAAATTAAATCGTTACGGGGTAAGATGACGGTCAGGGAAATCCTTGACCGGTTTGACATTGGAACTACAAGATTGTACCGGATTTGGAACACTGATGATATTACTACACCGAATCGTCCCCAAGACGACGATGATCTGCTCGCGCTGAAGTCGACCATCGATTGTCTCCAACAGCACAATGATGATCTGCTGAAACAGCTCAACGAAGATCATTTAAAACATGATTCTGACATCATTAAGATGAAGTTAAATATTGATCATCTGAAACAGACCAACGACGATTTGTTAAAGCGACGTTACGACGCCGAAACCAACATAATCACACTACGATCTCAACTTGGAGCTACGAAACAACTTTGTGAAGACCGATCGTTCGACTCTATAAAGCAAAAAAATAATGATTTACTGAAACAAAATTGCGAATACGAAAATGTCATTGCCAAACTCCGAAACGAACTGTCGCGGATTATTTCAGAACGAGATAAGCTGAAAAATGATTTCAGCGCCGCGATTGAGCAGCGAAATGAAATCTATCGGGGTTTAAAAATTGCGAGTGATGAACGTGATCAACTTCAGAAAAAGAATAAATCGCTGCGAGATTGGATTCAGTATTATATCGTTCGTGGAAAGTAACCGGGCGGTTTTACAGAATTGTGGTGATGTCAAAATAATTGTTGTATCACAAACATTGGTCAACCCATCCGGTGATGTTGAGTTGATCCATATCATTATATATTTGTTAAGAAAATGGCGCTACTCAACATTTGTGTTCGGCCAATGAGACATATGATTTTTGTTTTTGTAGAAATTCTTCGACGGTCGGTAGTTGCTTTACAGATCCGTATTTAGGTTTTCTGCGCTTGTAATAACTAACCATGTTGGTATACTTGGTTCCGCCGCATCCAATACAAATATTGTTTTCGTTATGTATTCCTCGTCCACAACTAACACATGGTCGTGGTGGTTTTGTTTCTTTTCTGATACGATCTTTGTGGATCCCGCAGAATTCACCAATGCAATTTCGCCCACATAATTTCATCGATCCCGTGGATAACCAACTACATGTACCTCTCTTCGCGGTCATAATATAATATTTAATAAATTTTAATTAGAGTAATAATATTATGATATTATGACCGGAAAAAAAAATCCGAAACTGTTAGTGATGCAATCGATATACCCACGGCCGTACAATCGTGTAGTATATATAATGGTTATATTTTAAATGAAAAAAATCATAATTGCGATTTATTTTGTTTGCTAAATAATTGTCCCCACGTTGGTTCTGAATCTTTTTACGTTGAACCACCCCAGGTAGAATCCGACGAAGAAGAACACGACGTAGATTTTGAATTCGATCATGATAAATTCATCATCAAGGTCACGACCGAAGACTATCTCCAAGAAATATTCGAAGATACACCACAACACGAACTAACCAGCATCGCTAGACTTAATTGTTTTTACCTTCGCGAGTATTAAGAATTATTTCTGAATTCGTTTAGCGACTTAATTTATCATCCGAGGAAAGAACTAGCGATTCAGAATTTAGTTATTTCGAAATCCAGTAAAAAATCAGCCCAAGGAATCATTATACAGCATTTTGATAGATTCTACGTGTTTCCGTCCGATGATTGTTTCGATCAATTTGCAAAAGAATTTGCAGGACAATCATCGGTTACTGAAATAATTCCTAAATTCCGGACCAGATACCCTGTGTTTGATCTGCATATCAAACATATTTATTATTTTAGTAGGGCTTGTGGTGACCATGATCGTGATGAAGTCTGTCAATCCAACAAATTGATCAACGTCAACGACATCATCGATTATTTCACTGAATTATGCGATTGTTCTCGCGACAACGTATTTGTGTTTGAAACAAACGGCGGTTATCACATTCGCTGTAAAACCACCCCAGTATCATTCGATCGTCATCAACAACTGGTCAAACAATTGCGACATGATAAACACCCCCAGTGGAATATTGACCTCGGGGCAGGATTATACAGTATCAAATTGAACTTGACAAGGTCACATTCGTACAAAAATAAATTATGTAAGAAATTAATTCATCCCATTGGTGACTTTTCAGCATCTCAGATGTTAGTTTCTCCAGTTGAGATTCAACCTGAATATATGGATGTTGGTGACGAAAATAATTACGACCGATTAAATTTTACTATGGATGTTATTTCTGTAGAAGATCTTACTAGGATTTCCATAGCGTTAACAGGAGAACCAGATCAACTAATAGCTGTTACTAATGGATCTCAAAATAGAATTTCTATTACACGACGACCAAGTCATCATTGCCACATTTGTAATCGGCGCCAAGGATGCAATTATTTGTACAATCTTGTTGAATCCAAGTGAGATAATTGTCTCGTCTACATCAATGAAGATCATTATGCAATTTGTTGTCCAAGAGCCACTGGAAACCAAATTATAATTCCGATCGATGAAGAATCCGTCGAAGATCGTATCGAGAAAATCATTAACGGAGAATATAGTAATGCTGTTCTTCAGCCGATCATTGATTAGCTTCCAATGAATCAATCAGGAAAAAAGTTCATTGATAAAAAATATTTACAATATTTGATAAAATCCCGCTGTGGATCACATTATCCTGGATATTTCCGCGAACGAAATCCCGATTTATTGTATACAGCAATTCCGTTACATGAAGGTGGACCAGGATGTAGAATAATCCCTGACGAGGACTATTTGGACGGTTCCGCATGTGGTATGGGAAAATCAGAAGCAGCATGGAATTCATTACGACCTGAACAATCTGTACTAGCAATCAGCTACAGAAAAACATTCACCGAAAAAGTAAAATCTGATTATGGTGTAGAATCGTACTCGGATATCATCGGTGATATCATTTTCAAACCGAACGATCGTCTCCGTGTTGTTGTACAATACGAATCACTAAACAGAGTTCGTGGAATTCCTGATGTGATTATCGTAGACGAGTGGCACGGGATTCGTCGGCATCAGTTTAATTCTGTCAAACACAGCATCGAACGCTGGGATAGATTCGCCGGGTTAGTAACAGCATGTCAACGCCTGATTGTGTTAGATGCGCACGCTGACAACTACGATATGTCCTTGTTCAGAAGGATAGGACGTCCCACAATGAAATTCATCATTAATGATTATAAACCCGATCATGGAAAGAAATTAATCGTAGAATTGTCTCACCGAAGCAATTTGGCAGCGTTAATAACTCAACTTAAAATTGCTAAATCCGCCGGTGAAAAGATCGCAGTATACGTCCACAACAAAATACGGACCAATTATTCCGTGGAAGCGTTAACAAAATTACTTCAACACATGGGATTTCGAGTCAAGTATTATCATGCTGATACTGATCCTGCGTAGAAGAAATCAGAATTGGCTGACATCAATAACGCTTTTAACGACGTAGATGTCATGATATTTAATAGTACTCTTGAAGCTGGGGTTAGTATCGTTGATGAACGATTTACTAAATTATTTGTGTTTTCTTCGGAATTAGGATCCGTCGAAGCAACAGCACAAGCGATTCATCGATTCCGCTGTGTTAATGAAATTCCTTATTCTGCAACAAGAAGACACCACGGTAAAAGTCTTCCAACGACCCGTGAAGAATTAACTAAACTAATCATGGATCGCGAACGAAATCTCGACGAGATAACTAAATTGGCTAGGTGTCCTAATTTCGATGAATTGCACACCCCATACGGATTCGCTTACCTAGGAAACATTATCGACGAGAATAATTCCAAATGGTATTTCACGCCGAGATTAATTGCGATGATGAAACGCAGCGGTTATGAAATCATAGAACAACCTCCGGATGATTATAATACTTGGAAAAGTAAAAACAGCATTACTAAGTATCCTGCGAAAAAAATAATAAATGATAATCCCGCAGTCGATCAATTCTTGGAAACCTCTGTTGGAGAACGAATAAAACAATCTGTGGAAGTTCAACCCGAGCAAGAATCAAAATATCATAAATATAATCCTGAACACGATAACGCTGACCCATATCATTCTAAACGATTATTTCTCAATCACATGTTCCAAACGGACGTTGGAAAACTACCGCCGGAACAAATCGAACATCTGTACGATAATCGAGTTAGGTTAAAACGCGCTCAACACGCAATCGTTGACAAATTTACAAACGGTCATATCATTGACGCTAAAATGTTTCGGTCGGATAAATTATCCCCCAAAGAAAAGTTAACCGCGGTTAGAAACACCCTCGACATGTTAGAGTTGCCCGATGTTGTCCCGGATAAATTATCCAAAACAACCGTAAAAGTATCGGGAAATGACATCAGAAATAAATTTACCACGATGACCTCTGATAACACACAAAAGGAAATTTATAAGACGTTAATGAAACACTGGTCAAGCATATTTCCTGAAACAAGAATAAGAAGTAACAAGTTGACCTTTGAAAATTTCATCAAAAAAATAAAATTAATTTATAAAGGATTCGGCGCAACATTCACCGCGGATAATAAAATTAATTCCAGCAGATCAAACTATACGATTCGTTATCCAGAATTTCCTAGATCAGAATTTCTAGACGATGATGAATGGATCCATCGCCGATATGATGCTCAAGGTTATTACGGCGGAAACGATATCATCATCGGAGAAGACATCGATCATGATATTATCTTGAAATTTCATGTATGGAGCGTCAACATGTGGTTTAGTTTGTATTCTAATGATGATGACACAAAATGTTGAGTAGCGCCATTTTCTTAATAAATATATAATGATATGGATCAACTCAACATCAAACAATGAAGAAGTATCAGATTGTTCTATCACAGCCCATGGTATGTTGAAATTTCACATACGATGCGTCAACGGTTTATTTATTATATAATCATGGTTAATGATTTCGTGTAATCAGAATTTTCGGATTGATCCATTTGTGGTTTAAATTTGACACGGTGAGTTGTGCAATTTTCCTAATAATACTGCACAACGACACAAAATGTTGAGTAGCGCCATTTTCTTAATAAATATATAATGATATGGATCAACTCAACATCAAACAATGAAGAAGTCTCAGATTGTTGAAATAATTGTTCTATCACGGCCCAATGTCAACGGATCAACTCGCCATTATGAAACAAAAAAAAATATTTATCTGACCCCGATGACTAGCGCCGCCAAAATGATCCAGGCAGTATTTTAATCAAATAACTGTTCAATCGAGACATTTTCATAATGATTGTACACTTCCATCAAACAATGAAGAAGTCTCAGATTGTTGAAATAATTGTTCTATCACGGCCCAATTTCACACGTGGACAGTCAACGGTTGGTTGATTATGAATAATCGAGATCAGGTTTTCCGATATCATTTCTAATTCTAACTTGATCATGAACAGTTTGTCAATAATGAAATTGTGTTTAGTGTAATCAGAATTTTCGGATTGATCCATTTGGTAGGGTTTTTGTGGTTCAAATTTGACACACATACAATTAACAGATTATGAATTATTTTTGAATTTTACAGAATCCGATCAAATTCAATGTCGTTGACGGGTATAATGCCCATCAAAACGAAGAAAAGTGTTCAAAATCACAATAAAGTCAGGCATTATACCCATCAAAACGAAGAAAAGTGTTCAAAATCACAATAAAGTCAGGCATTATACCTATCTTGTGCAGATTTCGTAATTTCTGAATAAAATATTATTTCACGGTCGGATTTTTATAATTATTATTCCAGAATGTTACTTGTTATTCCGGAATAATTCCAGAATGTTACTTGTTATTCCGGAATAATTATACGGTTTCCATCAATGATGTTGAGTTGATCCATGTCATTATATATTTATTAAGAAAATGGCGCTACTCAACATATTGATATCATGAATTATTTCTGACCACAAAGTCAGGTATTATACCCAGCAAAACGAAGAATATTGTATATTTCTGAATAAAATATTATTTCTGAATGAATCACAATAAAATATTTCACGGTGGATTTTTATAATTATTTCTGAAATAAATGTGTTACTTGTTATTTCAAACACAGGGCCCTCGACATCATTTCGAAACAATAATTTACCATCGTGTACGGTTACAAAATAAATCAACCATAACAATGACTGTTGTTTTGTTTTTGTTGTTTTGTTGTTTTATTATTTTACAATATTCTTCGTTTTGCTGGGTATAATACCTGACTTTGTGGTCAGAAATAATTCATGATATCAATATGTTGAGTAGCGCCATTTTCTTAATAAATATATAATGACATGGATCAACTCAACATCATTGATGGAAACCGTATAATTATTCCGGAATAACAAGTAACATTCTGGAATTATTCCGGAATAACAAGTAACATTCTGGAATAATAATTATAAAAATCCGACCGTGAAATAATATTTTATTCAGAAATTACGAAATCTGCACAAGATAGGTATAATGCCTGACTTTATTGTGATTTTGAACACTTTTCTTCGTTTTGATGGGTATAATGCCTGACTTTATTGTGATTTTGAACACTTTTCTTCGTTTTGATGGGCATTATACCCGTCAACGACATTGAATTTGATCGGATTCTGTAAAATTCAAAAATAATTCATAATCTGTTAATTGTATGTGTGTCAAATTTGAACCACAAAAACCCTACCAAATGGATCAATCCGAAAATTCTGATTACACTAAACACAATTTCATTATTGACAAACTGTTCATGATCAAGTTAGAATTAGAAATGATATCGGAAAACCTGATCTCGATTATTCATAATCAACCAACCGTTGACTGTCCACGTGTGAAATTGGGCCGTGATAGAACAATTATTTCAACAATCTGAGACTTCTTCATTGTTTGATGGAAGTGTACAATCATTATGAAAATGTCTCGATTGAACAGTTATTTGATTAAAATACTGCCTGGATCATTTTGGCGGCGCTAGTCATCGGGGTCAGATAAATATTTTTTTTTGTTTCATAATGGCGAGTTGATCCGTTGACATTGGGCCGTGATAGAACAATTATTTCAACAATCTGAGACTTCTTCATTGTTTGATGTTGAGTTGATCCATATCATTATATATTTATTAAGAAAATGGCGCTACTCAACATTTTGTGTCGTTGTGCAGTATTATTAGGAAAATTGCACAACTCACCGTGTCAAATTTAAACCACAAATGGATCAATCCGAAAATTCTGATTACACGAAATCATTAACCATGATTATATAATAAATAAACCGTTGACGCATCGTATGTGAAATTTCAACATACCATGGGCTGTGATAGAACAATCTGATACTTCTTCATTGTTTGATGTTGAGTTGATCCATATCATTATATATTTATTAAGAAAATGGCGCTACTCAACATTTTGTGTCATCATCATTAGAATACAAACTAAACCACATGTTGACGCTCCATACATGAAATTTCAAGATAATATCATGATCGATGTCTTCTCCGATGATGATATCGTTTCCGCCGTAATAACCTTGAGCATCATATCGGCGATGGATCCATTCATCATCGTCTAGAAATTCTGATCTAGGAAATTCTGGATAACGAATCGTATAGTTTGATCTGCTGGAATTAATTTTATTATCCGCGGTGAATGTTGCGCCGAATCCTTTATAAATTAATTTTATTTTTTTGATGAAATTTTCAAAGGTCAACTTGTTACTTCTTATTCTTGTTTCAGGAAATATGCTTGACCAGTGTTTCATTAGCATATTATAAATCTCCCTTTGTGTAGAGGTCATTGTGGTAAATTTATTTCTGATGTCATTTCCCGATACTTTTATGGTTGTTTTGGATAATTTATCCGGGACAACATCGGGTAACTCTAACATGTCAAGGGTGTTTCTAACCGCGGTCAATTTTTCTTTGGGAGATAATTTATCCGACCTGAACATCTTAGCGTCAATGATATGACCGTTCATAAATTTGTCAACGATTGCGGGTTGAGCGCGTTTTAACCGAACTCGATTATCGTACAGTTGTTCGATTTGTTCCGGCGGTAGTTTTCCAACATCCATTTGGAACATGTGATTGAGAAATAATCGTTTAGAATGATATGGGTCAGCGTTATCATGTTCACGATTGTATTTATGATATTTTGATTCTTGAACTTCTACAGATTGTTTGATTCGTTCTCCAACAGAGGTTTTCAAGAATTGATCAACTGCGGGATTATCATTTATTATTTTTTTCGCAGGATACTTAGTAATACTGTTTTTACTTTTCCAAGTATTATAATCATCCGGAGGTTGTTCTATGATTTCATAACCGCTACGTTTCATCATCGCAATTAATCTCGGCGTGAAATACAATTTGGAATTGTTCTCGTCAATGACGTTTCCGAGATAAGCGAATCCGTATGGGGTGTGCAATTCATCGAAATTAGGACACCTAGCCAATTTAGTTATCTCGTCGAGATTTCGTTCACGGTCCATAATCAACTTTGTTAACTCTTCACGGGTCGTTGGAAGACTTTTATCGTGG
>JAECUM010040124.1:30000-51635 GCA_016617855.1 Megalonaias nervosa | reverse complement strand
TGATGCTGAGAAAGCTACAGACTTTTGTGTTTGACCACAAAGTCAATACCAAGTGAAAATGTGATCGAGTTGTTAAGAGTTATTTACCCTAAATAATATCTGTGCAAGCACCAACCACCACCACTTTTGTTCATATAATAAGTGCAACTAAACAATTAGGGAATTTAATGATAACTTTACAACGGAAGTAGCAAACTATATTTTATAACATGTGTTATTTTATTTAATATGCTAACATTAAACAATGAAATGCAATTTCTGCAAGACAAAATTGATTGTGAATCATCATGCTTGAGACAATAAAGGATCTATTATTATTGTGAAGTAAACATTTCCAAGAATAAAAGAAATATCAGGATTATGTGTATAATTTTATGGACATTTATGTAAACAAAGCACTAAATTAAGTGAACAAGCAAAATTGTACTGATTAATCAAATGACATTTATTACCATACAAATGTACTGCATTAATAAAAACACTGGATAATACAGTGGCTATTTCACGCAACTTAATGTATATTGAAAGATTCAAGAACAGCACATATTAAAACATGAAGTGTTTTTAAATAAGATATCTGTTGACCTGTATGTTTCTTTTTCCAGTTACATGAAGTTTGCTTTAGTGACATTTCTAAAATGCCAACTTATGTGCAATCTTACAATATATATGACTGATAACATTTCAAACCAGTTTAATAATGTTATTGAATTGTCTAGGCTGAAACTCTTAAGTTTATTCAAACTCAATGAGGAATATTAAAGGTACTGAGACCTGATATGCAAGTATGTATGTGTGTGTATGTATGTATGTTTGTATGCATGTATGTATGTACTTATTAACCAAATAACGTATTCTTATTCTTCAGTTTTGTTTTTGTACAATATAAAATGTAACATAACACATATTCAGTTTGTGCACTATAACATTTGTTTCAGCAGCCGGGAGACACAGCAGCCTGATTACCTGCATATTGTTTAAACTGTTATTATTGAAACAAATGAAAATCTGAAAGAGGAATTAGAGGAAAATATATGCTTAATTATATGCTTCTGATTAGACCCAGTGTTAATTAAATCCACAAAAAGTACTGCTCTTTTGACCTGCTGGCAACATTTCAGAGTTTAGAAGCATTCTTGAATCTGTCAATTCGGAATGGGTTCAGGTCATACGAAGGCTTGGCTCCCATGGCTAGTTCAGCCAGAACCTTTCCAACAACGGGAGCGAGCTTGAAGCCATGACCTACAACGATATTGCAAAAAGTTAATAAAAAAAAGTAAACCATTGCTGGATACCAGCTCTTTTTGAGACCACTATATTTCCTATTTTTCCCATGTTAAACAAACACATGGCCATTTCATTGCAATGATCTTTTGCTTATCTCAAATTTAATTCATTAAATAAAAAGTGTTTTACTGGCTATTAAATTTCTTAGTCAATATGCCCTTTCCAATTTAAAAAAGATACTACTACCCCATCTCTTCCTTTTCTCTGTGCCTGAATGATATGCATATAACATCTTTGATGAAACTCTTGTCATATATCACAGGGGTCGGCAACAAAAATGGCAAGTGTGCCGCAAGGTGGGAAGTCAAGAGGTTTTGTGTGGCATGCGAAGGGCAGCCAAAAATCTCAATTTTAACGGTGTTACTCTTTTACTGGTGGCACACACTCGTTCATCTTGTAATTAATCCAGAAAAGAGTGGCACGCTATGTAAAATAGGTTGCCGACTCGATATATCAACACACAACATGGGTGTGTATCAAGTTTGACAATAGTTTATTTAAGAAGGTATATTGCTGAACTTTCTTTTCATGAAAGAATCTGGTATTGGTCAAAATGGGTGAATGCCTCTACAGTAATATGTTCCAATAAGAAAATCTCTGGGGTGGTGTTTGGCTAAGAACACATGGAAAATTTCAACTCAAATGTTTTATTAAAATGAAAGTAAATTGTTTTAAAGCAGGAATTTACCTTCTAATACGTATAGTCTACAGATGCAATTATGTGTGTGTGTGTGTGTGTGTGTGTGTGTGTGCCTGCCTAGCATAGTGCAGTTTTTGCATGTCAAGCAATGGCACCACTTTTTTATGTAAGACCCTCTCTGTTTGAACTAACAGACTGCATAATTATCACCTTTTCCAGGGTCATGCAACAAATGACCTGTTGCTGGATCAAAGGTAACCATGCCACTTTGGGGCTTGTTTAATACACTACTAAAATTTAACTAGTGGTCTGTGTTGATGTATACTGGTCATCATCAGTCAATCAATCATTCATCCATTCATACTATTATTAGAAGCAAGAAAAATGGAAGGGCAACAAAAATGGAAGCTCTCAGAAGATATCTTTGTGAAGCCTTTTTACAAATTGTGCCGCAAACTTCCAATCTTTTGCTCTCCCTCTTTTTCTAAAAATGGTAAGGATGTGCTTCTGTTATTGAAAGCCGGTGTCTTACCAGAAAACCCAGCAGCAATGATGACATTCCTCCATTTTGGATGTCTATCCAGGATGAAATCATGATCTGGAGTATTCTACAAAAAAATCATTATATATATATATATATATATATATATATATATATATATATCACCATCTAGTTTGCAAAGATTCATAATGCAAGTGCACATTCCTATTTTTAAAACAAAAGTATTTCATGTTGGAGTGGAATTTAATTAATATTACTTTCCCTGATTGCAAAATGTTCCTCAGATAGTTCTGTGCATTCTTCTGGTCCCAGAATCAGCCACTTCTTGCCTCATGTTCAATGTCTTTTAATTCTGTCAATTTTAATATTGGTGAATCAACAAATAAACAATGATAAGATTAGATATTTATACGCAACTGGAGAAATTCAGACACCTTTCATACTCTTGGTAATCATTGTGAAAAACAATAAAACAGCACAAGAACTCTTCTGTATGTTTCTCTCAATGGACTAAAGACATAATATTTTATGCAGAGAGAAAGCATCACACAGGGAGCAGTTTGGATCAATGGACAAGAGGATTCATCACAAACTGCAAGACGGAATCGCTGTAGCCTGAATAAAGAATGCGTGGATCATTAAAACTTTATACAAATAAAATTGGTTTCTATGTCTACAAAAATTGTCACTACAATAATAAGCTTATCAATATTGATATTGTAAAGCATAAAAATAGGCCTAAGTCAGATAACATTAAGAATGTATTGAAGACTTCCCTCGATTTCCAAAATTTCATGTACATGATAACGCCAAAAATAAACAGCATTATTAGGAACAAAGAACTGATATCATTTTTAAAAAAACCCATTCAAACAGACTGTGAGAACCATTGATTTGTGGTTTAAGTAAACATATCTGTCTTTTGGGATTTCTTATTACTATGAATTTTCTTGCAATTTATCATCCAGGCATGATTGAAGTTTATACTTTCTTTCCTTACTCCAAAGAAAAAACCCTATGTTCCAAATGGTGCAGTGGGAACATTTCTGCTTTGCATATTTTTGTTCTTGGGTTAAATTACTATTGCAAGAATAAAGCTTTTCCATTGGCAGTGGTGTCTCTTTCATTCTCTTGTATTCTAAACCAATGAAATTCAACATATGATATACAAAAGTGTACAGTATAAAATTTAGAATTTGCTATGCAGTCAAAGTAATATACATTTTTCATAACTGCCTATGGATCACATGATTGACAAAGTGACTTACTGTATATATACATGTCTCGACCACAGCTGGGATGGGATGAAGCTGTGGGAAATGGTTTCGTATGTACTGCTGTATTGAATCCATTACCCAACGATTGTCGACAGTGTCCCGATCATCTGGATCAATTTTGGGACCAGTATGAAGACAAATCTGGAAAAAAATCACTGAATTATTTATTCAAGGGAAACCAAGAAAATTTAACGTCCTTATATACTTCTTTGTATACTTGCTTTGTTTCTCACGGCAAATACTTTAACAAGTTATGCGGATTGCAAAATTATCCTTAAATGAAGATTAATCATAACAGCATGTATTTCTGATCATTTTGAAAAGTAATTCAAGCTTATTGATTGATTGCGTCTATCCATCCTTCAGTATGCCCATCCACCTGGCATCAACCTCAGGTTAGATTTAAATATCAGTCATTTTCTCTGACACATCTGTATGTGGAATTTTACATGCATGTAAATAAATGTATGTGGAATTGTACATACATGTAAAATTGTTGGTGTTTAGCTGTGTTATTTGGAGTAATGCACCTTTCAGTGAAAATTAGATCACAGTGACCAATATTACAAGATCCTGCGATTTTAATTAAACCGTTGCATATAACCCATTTTTTCAAAGCATTGTTGAGTATTTACCCTTGAGGGTCTAAAATTCAGTATCCAAATATTCACCATCAAAAGCAAAAATGAAGAGAATGCAAACAACAGGCAAAAAATATGTACATGACAGTATTAATCATTCAATTATATCATAATAAATCATTTTAAGGAACAATTATGCAGAGCGTCTATGAGATAAACCATCTTAAATATGTTGCCTGGAGACATGGACTGAAATGAGAGGTTTATAACCTGTGATGTAACACATCTGTCATGGTCTGAGCAGTCACATTAGTCGAAACCATGACATATATGCTTTAGTGTCTGGCACACTGTTTTCAGCATATAAAGGATGTCAAATAAACTTATTTCTAAATGCAATTAGCAAGAAATGTTATAAAAATTCACCACATAAAATAACTGTGACCTATATTTTTTGGTTCAGTGAGGAGTGCTTACCTTTGTGTTAAGTTTTAGTTTCCTGAGGTTACAGTCTGAGTTACAATCAATTTCAGCTACTTCTGCACGTAGACTCAAATGAGTAGGTATTTACAAGAGCCATGTAAAGTACCACACCAGTTAATGAAAATTAGTTCATTGTATAATTATCTAATTTTCTCTAGCACTACTTCATATGGAGTGACATACCATGGTATGTTATTGCATCATGAGGAGTACTTGAGCCATCAGTGAAAACTATGTCACTGTGACCTATATTGACAGATTCAGTGATCTCAATAGAGGTCATTTTCTCAGGGTTGAGGTTTATGTTTTAGGTCATCTTTTCAGATGCTTTTGCTCATAGGTTCTCATAAGCTGACATTCAGATGTGCCAGTATGTGGTTCAAATAAACAAAAACTCTAGGTTGGTGCGCCCTGAATATAAATTATTTACAGCATGAATAGTTTGCAATCCAGCCATACTGCCATTGGAAGTTTTCTTGTTTTTACAACTTCACAATCTATATTCTGATTTTTGAAACAAAAACATTTAATATATACATCTTTGATAGCTTTTTTCTTTTGGTAAATATTATAAATATTTACTTTTTATGAACTTATTCAATTATTTAATTTTTTTTTGATTGTGCTTTTTGTGCTTACCTGCAGAGATGCTAAACTTCAGCCATCTTGCCACATATTGATAATTGAGGGCAAAGACAGGTTAGTCTTTGATTGAACAATGATCTCATTATATTAATATCATGGTTACCAAAGCAACTAAACATCTGACAAAGATGTTTTGGATCACACTCACCAAAAGACACACCTATGTCACCTGTATTACTAACTTTGACTAGGCCAGGATACTCTTGAGCAGGCAGACCATAAACAGCAAAATCCCCTCCACCTCCTTCCATCAGAAAAACTGGAAACTTGTCCGCACTGTGTTGTCCAGGTGTCTTCTCCTTCCAGTAGCATACAGATATACGAACAGGCTGAAAGGCCATACGATATTATACATTTAATTAAGTGACTGGAAAATCACTATTAAGTCATGAAATATGCCAAAATATACATCTGGATTCTTTACTTTTCTGTGTGATGTAATATAAAAATTTAATAAAGCTTATCAAAAAAAACAAATTGCAGACAATAAATGATGAGTATAAAAAATCACATGTAAATATAGATGAAAGGAAAAGGTAGGAAGTGTTACATTAAGATGTTGCAATTGAAATGACTATGTTTTTGAGGTGCTCACTTGTAATGGTAAATGAAGGCCAAGTTTGCTCAAAAACTTGGGAGCCCATGGTCCAAGTGCAAGGATAATACTTTTGGCTTTATAGGATCCCTTTGTAGTCTGCACTGTCACAGAATCTCCAGGATCAATATTGACCACGGCTTCCTCGTCTCTCAGGGTTCCTCCATATTTTTTAAATTGAGTCTTAAAAGAAACATTAATTAATGAAACAGAATGTAATGCCATACTACCATGGAGTAATCACTTGAATAATGGGGAAATGTATGATTAAGGAGCTGGAAGTATCAGCTAGCACTTGTGAAGGAAGGAAAACAATTGTGCAAAGTATCTATCAATGCCTGCATAAGAAAGAAGAAAATGAACGATGTTTTGCTTTTTTGTTTCATTAATTTACAGTTTGAATCATGGTGGAAGCAAGACATTTACAGGATCAACAGACTGTGATGTGAAAAACTGCACATGAATAATTGTCTTTTCTTTGTCTTCAATATCTTCGTCATCAATATAATTGTTGAAATAGTACATGATTGTACACTGAAAAAAAGTTACAAATGGCAAATCCAGTTAAGTTTTATTAAGGTGAGTGAGAACATGTATATGGTAATTTACAGCCAATAGGTCTTACTGAACTCCTAACTTTATTAGTACTCCTTCATCAGCAATCAAACCTGAGTATATAGTTTTACTGTTTTACTTTTGCAGAAGACTTCAAGAGATAGAACATGTATGAGTTATATTGCTCAAAGATATAATAAGATTATTTCATGTCACTGTAAGAGGGCTCTAATCAGAGTTTCAGATGAAGAGTCCTGGACTCTTCACTCATGGAACTCAGGAGTCCATAGCCTAGTTATGGCAATCTTGGGCATAAACTTGCGAGTCACTCACTATCAAAAGGATAGCAAGGAAAATGAAAAAGTACATGATCATTATTTTATTACATATCAGGACCAAATTCTTTGTCATTTATCACATCAAACTAAAAAGCAAATATTTTTCAGTAAAAGAATGTTAAGTTGAAAGAAAATAAATGTAAATTTATAATTTTACCCCAACAGCAATACTATAAAAAACACCACAACAATAAAATTATCAACAATTCATTCCAATCACAAGAACGATCATTTCGATTGCTTTGTAGTACAACAGCATCCCCGTTCCCACCAAAGAAACCATTACCTAGCATTTCACTATACTATATATATATATATATATATATATATATATATATATATATATATAAACATAAATTGCCATCATTAACTGAAACAAGGAATGAAAAAATATACCAAGCATCATATGTGCAAAAAGCTCATTCAAAATAAATATCCAAATTAATAAATGTGTTGAATGACTTATGTGTTTGGTCCTAAGAAATTAAGGTAGAATATAATGTGGCCTCTATAGAAAAGATGAATTAATCTTGCTGTATGTGAGTTACATACATTGCTAGAAACTGCAGATGTGAACTGCTTTCAAGATGAATTCAAATAAGATTTACATCTGGTACTGTTATTCAAATGTTGTGTCAAATGAATGTTTGCCTATAGTTTTGCATTTTGTGGTATTATTGTCCTTCTCATCACAAGTCCATTTCCCAAAAAATGAAAAAAGATTTTGCTGATTCACTTTTGTGAATCAATATACATTTCTGCTCACTTTTAATAAGCCTCTACTGATACTTTAGCCATAGTCTAAATCACATTTCAGTAAATAGCAATTATTATTATTATTATTATGGAATAATACTGATTTGACAATATCCTCCAAATCAAACTCCGAGAAAGCTTAGATTGTTTTTAAGATTTATATTCACAACTTCAAAAATTTAATTTAAACACCTTCACAAAACAATAATAGGGATCGTTCATTTGCAGAACAATCACAAGTGGTTACATGCACACTAAACAAAACATCAGTTTCACTGAAGTCATGTCAAAGTAGCCTTCAGGGAGTTAGTCCTTTAGAGAAGATAAATACAGTGATAAGGATAATTTGTCAAACTGGCTTCATGAAGTCTAGTCCAATAAATCAGCCCCAAAATTTGTCTTTAACACTGATGGATGATATGTGGGTGTGAGGTCACCAATTCATTAAAATCTGCAATTTCGTTGCATGCAAATCTTTCTGGAACACACCTGCATACACTTCAGCCAGTTATCGGTACTTGGTAACAGTCATATCAAGCAAAGGATAGAGGGTTGTGTTATTCCACGTGAATTTGCATGTCGCCAAACTTTAGGATTTTCTCCGCAAATATAATGTAAATTTCACCTCTAATGGCAGCTCCAGAGCCTTGAGAAATAAAGGCAGATGCACAAAACGTACACTGATGTATGCAAACAAACTTGGCTGCCGAATTTTGCATGTTTTAATGAATAGTTGATATCAGCCACTAAATTGCTGGTCAGTATCATCATGGGTGAGGTGCTGCTTTATCTGCCAACATGAAGTCTAGCCTTGAGCTATTCTGCAGTTTGGCCACAACTGACCAAATTGAAAAATTTGTAGCGTCACAGGGGATAAAAAGGTGCATCATGGCAATGCATTACAAGGAGAAAGGGTGTCAATTTTTGAGAAAGGTAAGAATTTCAAATGTATTTAAGCTCGGGAGCCTATATGCCCTTTATAAAGCTGATGAACTATATTTCACACTTGCTTTTACACATCACGGTATACACATAAACACCACCCAAAGGAGTTTTGTTGTACATATAGCATGCTGACTGTATGATTTGAGGGATATTTGGTGAGAGACTATACTTGATTTAAGGTCTTTGACATACTTGTAATGCTTGCAGAATTTTATCAGCCTTGAGAATTCCTCCCGAATGATCGAGAACAAATCCAAAATTGTCTGGAAATGACATCATTGGGAACTTCTGTTGCAACTCAGTGGTGCCAAACCTCTCATGTGGAATGCCATGTTGCTGTAACGATGCAGCAGAACCTCTGACTATTGGGTCATTTTCTTGTCCAATGCACAGGAGACCAGTCTGACTGAAAAGTGATTAATATAGCAACTTTGCTCCTGACAAGTGCTGAAGTTTTCTGAACCTAACAACAAGAGTGACTTGTGAATTCCGCTCTATCAGGATAACTCACCAGTCACTCTTGGATGTCGCTAGGTACTGTGAGTATATTATGGGATTTCTTGACTGGTTCTCTTTACAGAAAACTTTTATGATTAAGAAGACTTTTGGAATAAGGAACCAGAAGACCTATACAATGCATTAGCAATCTGAAAAATAAAGGAATGGGTAAAACCTTGTGATTTTACGTGTTTGCATTTGGTAGAAAATTGGAAATGGCTGAATATAATGTTCTATCACTTATTCCAACTTTTGTCAAATATGTCCACAAAAGCAATTTTATAGTAAATTATTTTTCTTTGAGAATACTTGCCCAATCACATTAAAATATGGAATATTAGCCTGCTGCCTCCTGAATGCAGCCATAATGGAAGACAAAAATTTGTCTTTTCTAAGAGAGACAAAGGGCAATAACTCTTGCCCATTACTTCTCCTTGTCACCACCAGGTGTTGCCAGTTTTTAAGCTGAGTGAACTACCAACAAGGATGCTAGCATAGTGGGTTGGTTGTTTGGATCTTCAAGTGATGTGATCAGATAAGCATTCTCAGAGAAACAAAATTTACTATAAAATTTGCTTTATTCTTTGAATATGTTCCCCAATCACATTAACATTCAAAGAATTGGCAACAGGTGGAGGGAATGCTGATTATCCTGCGTATACCTCAGGTATCCTTCTATGGAAGATAGGTTGAATTCCCTATGTGAATTATAATCTGTTTTGCTTAAAAACAACACAGCCTATGATTCATGAGAAAACGTTAAGATGATTATTGAACTGGTCTTACCATCAAAATTTACTGACAAATCCAGTGGCATTAGAAGTTGTGTTGGTTTGCTCAGGTCTGTTTATCATCTGAGTCACAGCCACAGAACCCGAGAGATTCAGATTTTGTCTCTAAAGCTGTGAGATAAAATCTTGTGAAGGTTGATTCTGTGTACCAGCCAACAGCTTCTATTATGTCTTAAATCGAAATGTTGTGTTCAAATGCATGGCTGGCAGAGATTGCTCTAATTTCATCTGCTGAAATCCTTATGAGGCAAACTTGATCATTTGAGGCATCACAATACGCTGAGTCCATAAACCACTTAAGCCACAGAGACAGCACTTGAGAGGTGCTTTCCCGCTTCATGGGGAGGAAGAATCATTTGTGGTTACCATGCTTTGTCTCTCTTTGAGAAGTGCTTACTATAGACAGGATCTTGCATGACCACTGCTCTCAACAAATCTATAGATGAGAGTGAATGTATGACAACTCTCTGATTGGTCAATGATGGTAGCCAGTTCTTGGCTACAAAGCCTGGGTGAATCACAAGGATCGCCTAACCATCTGATCAAAACTGAAAATAGATTGGGCATGTAGCTCACTCTGCAAGCCAAAGCTAAAGCTAACAGAAAACAGATTTTGCTTTAAAACAGTTGCAGCAAGGTCCGGGCTAACATCTGGAACTTCTCTAAGTTGAGCCATGTTAGGATCCAGGACAGATTCCATATTGTTAACAGGCTGAGAGATTTTGGGCTATTCAAATAAAAAATGGCTAGTAGGTCTGGTCGATCTTTATCATGTCCAATACTTTCGCTATCAGGGTGCCTGTGTCAGTTATTATGGAGTGGTTGCCTTTCATTGTGTAATTGACACCAACTTTTTCTCCTCATAGAACCAGGGAACAAAATCAGCCAGTTGAAGGATCAAGGCACTCATGGTATTCATTCTACACCAATCCCTGCAAACACGCCACTTTCCCCAGAAGCTTTTAGAGTAGAGGGCCTTCCTACTCTCTGAAGTTCTGAATTCTTTCTCTTGCAAGGTTGTCCTGACAAGAACCAGGTGTGAAGGAGAAGACCATCCGAGCAGGGCTGAAACAACTGCAAAATTGGTTGTTTGAGACTTGGTTTGGCCATAATCTTTCTGTATAGGTATATCGTAAGCTTGAGTAGATTTGTGACCAATAACTTGTCCCACATGAATGGAGCTATAAGAATTATCTTGCAATTCTGACCACATATTTTCTGTACTAATTTTGGTACGAAGACCATAGGGTAAACAAAGGCCCATATCCACTCTCAACTGTTTGATAGCACATTCACCTGCCAAACTTCTTGGCTCCAGGACTTGCAAGATAATGGCACACAGTTTATGGTTCCACCTTGTCGCAAACAGGTCAATGATTTGTCGCCCCCAATACACACAAATCCAATGAAAAACTGATTGATGAAGGAACAGCTCCATATGAATAACCTAATCCTGTCTATATAGAACATTGGCCAGAGCACTGAGTCTACTGGGAATGTGTCTGATATGCATATCAATCTGAAGGTGACAACACCAACGAAGAAACTGCCAAACCAGAATGCACAGGTAATGGCGATTTAGCGTCCCCTCGCCAGGAGTAGCTTTCCACAGAACCAGCCCTTCCAAAGCTGGAAGGCATTTATTATAGCTTTCCATTTTTGGAATGGTTGATGTGAAGTTGCCGTTCGCATAGTTCCCGTTTGTTGCTGACCGCAACGAAGTCCGGCAGAAAGTGGGTTCCCCAAATGACGCAATGGCGTTTGTACATACCTTCAAGTCCAGAGGAATTCCTGTTTTGAGCCAGCTATGATTGCGCCACTGACACAGGAATGACTCTACACCGTTCATAATATTGACGTTCTGGTCGAGTGGACTGGACAAGGAGCGCCAATGAACTTGTGATGGTCGCATACAAAGGCGGCCGAGCGATGATCAGATCTGCTGCTGCATTGACTAACCAGAGTAGTTGCAAGAACTCTTTCTCTGAAATCCATGTCCGCTTGGAAACAGTCCCTACGAGTTTGATGATCCATAGAATGCGGACATGAGGGTGACGAACAAAATTGAGACTGGTTATAAACTTTCATGTGGACAAAACAATGGGATCGGTGCAGGTCAGATCTTTCCCATTTTAAAAGAAAACTGTGATGATTCAAAAGGGATAGAAGATCGTTTCTGCCCTTGAGGAGAATAACGCTTCCATTTGTATTTGGAGGAGACTGTCCATATACGCCACTGTTGCCATAAAGGATGTCGACCGGAATACGGTTACGACACAATCCATAATTTTGGTGAAGACCCATGGAACGGGTAAACTTCATTGCGGTAAGAAGACCGAAGAAACTTTCGCGAAACCAGGTGAGTAGGGACATGAAAGGAGGCATTTTGAGACCAAGACCTTCCGCATAATCGTCCCTTCAGATGGAGAGGTTGTACAGACTTCCCCATCTCCATCTTGAACTTTAGCAGAATAATGAATTCGTTGAAGAGACTAAAGTCTATTACCGGCCTCAGCTTGCCATTGGCCTTTTACATACGGAACAGTTGCGAATAGAACCCTCGAGATTGCTGTTTTATTACAACCTCCGCCGCCGTGTGTCAATCAGCGGCCATATCTCCTTATAAAGAATATGGTCCTTCTCCCAATCTGGTGGCACATCTGTAAAAGGGGAGAAGAAGGAGGGGAGGTTGGAGAACGAAATTCGAATTCCTATCGTGATCATTTGGATCACCCATCCGTTTTGCGGAAATAGGTTGATTCAATGTGATCGGAACAGTAAGAGTCTGGCATCCATGGAATTCAGCGTCAGGAAGCAGAATGCTTGGGATAGAGAGGTTTCTTACCTCCCCTTTAAGAATGCCTCCAAGAACAATTCGGTTGTTGCCTGCTGGTATAAGGCTGAGATTTGAATGACCCATTTGCCTGGCTCGCCTGTCGTCCCTCCGTTGTCAGGGACGGCGGGTTCCTAAACGACGATATAAGTGGAGCGGCCAATTGGAGGGGTAGTTCCTCGGCTGGCTTCCTCCAAACCTCTTCAATTTTGCATCCAAACAGCAATGGTCAGCTACTAAATGGAGACATCCTTAAAGCCAGGGTGTGATGCGTTATTAGCGATGTGGCGCGAAAATACGCATCCTGACGTATGAAGTCAAGACTGGCAGAGGCAGTCAACGCATTAGCCATTGTATGGTGAGCTGCAATGTTAATGACTCGAGTATTTCGGGCCGTCGACTCCCAGGCGTGTCAGTTTGCCGATTTTTCCGTTTGTCAGAAAACCACCAAATCTGCCAGATCCTGTATGGGAGACGCAGAAACAACGTTTTCGAATCATATTCATTGTGGAAATATATTCTTATCCACCTTATAAAAATGGCGAGGCATACATGTTACATTCCATTACATTCTTATCTAATGCCTTGAGTTCAGTGTGATAGTCGATGGAATGTGTCCTGAACCAGCGTAAACGAAACTTGGCTGGTACATGGTTCCCAAAAAGAAAGCTTTTCGATTCCCCAGATAACAGATATGTTTGGAGAGCCGAACGTTGATCTTTGTAAGTTTTGACGGGTGGGGAAGCGACCGGAAAGATGGAGATTCTTCCCCATCATCGATGTCGGCCGTCGTTTTGTCATGCTTAGTTGTTGAGGTGGTCGAAGTCATTCCAAAGTCAGCAACATCTGGTATATCTCCTCGATGGCAACCGCAAAACTATCCTCAGTCCTCTACATGGTCAGATAGGAGCAGGGCAGTTGCTCAGAATTATCCTCACAATCACAGTGTGAATAATCTTGGTGCTCGTCTGCATGCCCTGAGGTAGCGATGACGCAATTCCATCATCTCTAAAAGAAACGCCACTGCTAATAACCTGCGGATGAGCAGTGAAAATAGATTAAAGCCTGCTCTGCCAGATGATATTACCGCACCTTGGCAGACGGCTGGTTAGCCGGAAGAATGGACGTTCCGATTGTCGTATGTACAGAAGCCGATCTGCTCGGTTTCGGTACCGGTCGTTCCTGAAGCATGGCTGGACGGATGGATTTATCGCAACCCTCCCATTTCCGATACGCATGTGTAAACATACTAAACCATGTGTTTAGCTAAACGGTGGGATCTATCAGTTAGATTTCCGTAATAGAGAACGGGTTGGTTGAACGTCCGGGACGTTTCTGGACGGTGATACGATACTACATGCTTGATTCACTAGTTCCGAAATAAACCCTATACACCCGGTCTTACAGGTCCGAAGGCCACACTCGGACTTGCAGGTGGACTAGCCCAATGGGCTGCCTATAAATGGGACAATAATCCCCCATTATATCCAAATCGGCGTCAGGAAAAGATGGAAAGAGATGGAAAATAGGACCTTAAGTCAGGAATTGTGTCCCCCTTTCCTGCACCAGTCGAAGCATATGTTGCTGAAAGGCTGGCGTATCCAATTGCGACTGCCACTTACCTACATTCGTCTCGCCCAGATCTGCCCATTTATAGTGGTAGAAGACGTTGTCCTTCTGAGTTGAGGTTGGGAGAGACTCGGATAGCGTCCCCTACAAGTCTCAAAACTGATTGTGAATTTGGTTGAATAGTTAGTACATCGGTACTGGTTCTGTGTACTTTTTCCCTCTTCTATTTGCCTTTCGCTTTTTTTTCAGTACTGCCAATCAGGTATCCTCGAACCACAAATTGTACACCCTGCATGGGGAAGAAGAGGTACACGCCAGGCAAGACTTGTACGTGTCTTCCCTTGCACTGGAATTCTTGTGTTTACTGCATTTCGATTACATGTTTCTGAAGCGATAAAATAATAGAAAAATTTAGATAAATTAACCGGCCACTGTATTAATAATTCGCTAAATAACACCCGCTATACACAGTGCGCGAACTTAATACAGCATGCGCAAACACTTGAATGTCAACATGCATCAATGACACCGTGTTGTACCAAGTCAGAGAAAGTTATACACTTCACAAAAGATCCGCCAAACGATACCACCTATTTATGTAGCAATATTGATCCAACTAAGTCCAAATTGTTGAACGGATGGCTTGAATTTCACACAGGGGAGGCTTATTCCTTGCTAATGCTGTGTACTGATGCGAAGCTTAAAAGCTAGCGACACCTAGTGGTGACAAAGGATAGGTACTGGGCAGGTGTTATCGCCGTATATCTATCTACTGTAGACCTAACAGATGAATTTTTGTCTTTTAGTGGGACTGGATTCGGGAAGTAGCAGGTTCATCTTCATAATTTTAACATGATCGCAGGATGTATTCAAAGGAGAAATGACAAACGGTTCGACTCATTATAGCTTAACAGTAAGGAAGTTACCTAAATGTATATGTGTCAACTGTCGCACTCAAGTAAGTGTGCATGTCACATGTGACCATGCAATGGTTTATATGCAGATTGCAAAATAATAAATCAACAGACCACAGTGATCACCGATAAACATGCATGATTAGCCACAAACTTTGGAGCTCATGGCCCTAATTCCAGAAGAAAAAAAAAATGTTTGACTGTGTAAGGTCCATTTGATTGACTACTGTTAACAAATTCATTTTGAGATAAACATAGAACCATAGTCTGTATCAGCAACAGCTTTCAGTAAAAATAGACAGTGTATTTACATGAACAACTGCTGTCCTGACTCCTTCTCCAGAACTTCTATTAGCTTGTAGGCCTCTTTCATCATGACGGTGTAGAAGTCCTGATCCCCATACGCCATCCGGGTGATTCGGCTTTGTCCATGAGAACTTCCTCGGTAATGTGGAAGAGGAAACTGAAAATTATGGAATAGACCCTATTGTAAATAATTATGAAGACAGATGGGGCTAAAATATAGATATTTCTTTAATATCAAGTTTACTCCATGCCGTGTTGTACGAATCTTTCGTGTGCTTCCTCAGAAACTTCAATCTTGTACAAGACCTTCACTATTATGTAAAACAGGAGCCCCATGTTATCGAGAATATATATTCGATAATATCTGCAACACCGCCTGACAACAATCAAACGTCCCTTACCTACAGCTGTCATGCGATCATGTGGGAAGCTTGGAGAACGACGATAACTTGTTTTTCAAAAGGTAACATTTACAGAGGAAGAGACTGCAGCTTATCTTCTGAGCGCAGGATTTTCAGAGCTATCAGAACACAAAATTCACGGCTGGTGAGTGTTGAAATGGTAACATTCGAATGCAAAGAAGTTGTGAAAGTATTCATTTTGTTTTTAGGAACAGAGTTGAAGAGGGCTTGACAAACCTAACGTAAGGCATATATTAGTAATTTTCCTTACGAACTGGCCTTGAATTCATCACTTTCAGGCCAGGACTGAGAATTTACCTAAAACTCTGAAGTTGAATATTTCCAAAGATATAAATGTCTTGATTACATCGCAGAATTTAAAACACTGCCCATCTTACTTCTAAAATAAAACAAATTCTGATAACTTTATAAGATTTTGACTGACTTAAACTTTGATTTCGAACTACGGGAATTTCGAAAAAATAGCCAAGTCTTTTACTTTATTAGCGTCAGGAATTTCAGGTCAAGAGAATGAATTTGACAGCCTTGGCAACATTCTAGTCATCACTATGGGCATTGTAACAGTAACTACTGATGACAGCCTTGGCAACATTCTAGTCGTCACTACGGGCATGGCAACTACCGATGACAGCCTTGGCAACGTTATAGTCGTCACTACGGGCATGGTAACTAACGAACTAACACCATTGGTGTTGAGAAATTCTGCAGGATTGGTGCCTTACGTAATTTGCATAAAGTCATTGTTGATTAGAGCGTTATTGTCATTATTTTATAACTTATTTCTTTAATATTACTCAAGACAATACAAGCCATGAATTTAGGTTATCTGAACACGTTAAACCCATTGAATTATGTAAAAATGCATAAATTTAAGATTCACTGGGAACGGCTGTTTTGGCAAAGATGTGAAGACTATTCAAACCTTTACAATTAAGTTACAGTAAGTTCAGTTTCAATAGAATATTATGGCTATTCCAATATGAAGTACTGCTTGAGAGATAATAAATTAAACATGTTAAGTACCCATGGCAAAAATAAAACAAATTAAAAAAATATTAAAATAAAAAATGGATTCTTTCAGCGACGGTTTTTATACAGAAGAAATAAAACAACATACATTTGGGTAATTTACGGAGAAATCTAGAGACTAATATTTCATCCACGAAAGGAATGATAGCCTAACCTATTCAGAAATTACACCAACATGTTTACTTCCGGACCCTTCTTCATAACATCCGGTTCAAACTTAGAAATCACGTGTCGAAATAAATTATTAATCCAACTGATTCTCGGATTTTCATTTTTGATTTGTTTTTCTTTGTTCGATTACAGAAAAAAAAAACAACAACAAAAATAAATAAAAAAAAAAAAAAAAAAAAAAAAAAAAAAAAGAACATTTTTTGGTTTCTTGGTGGTTCATCGTTTCCCTACAAACATAAGCTATAAATTATACATCTTTATATAAAAAGAAAAGTTCTTGATATAAAAATAATATGACAACTTGGGTATAACTTAGATGATATCACATTTAAATGAGATTTCCATTTGAGATATAATTTGGACTGGTCTATGAATGAGCGAAATGTTTTTATAAGCTTTATTTACCCTCGGGGGGGGGGGGGGGCTAAATCGGGGACTGAAACACAAATTCCGGCGACTGAGCTAAAAGTAGCAGAAGAAAACCCGAGCGATATCTAGCTATGTTGCAAGTTTATGCACCTAAATGTATAATGTACAAGTTATTTATTTGTAGGTAAATGAGAAAACTACTAGCATTGAAAGGACATAACTCTGTTTTCGCACAACACATCTCCTCTTGGAAATCTCCTTGAACATAAATTATAGAGAACATGATATTGTCTTCCCATTAGTATTTTTTTTTGTAAGTTCTCATTAACAAGGGAAACTTTACAGTAGAGCAATAACACAAACTATACTCAAGATACAAATGCTAGTAACAAAATAGTAATAGCAATAACCTGTCGATAGAAGTTGAATAATTGTTTTTTCGACTTATATGGTCTCATATTTCTTCAATAAATGGATTCTGAATACTGATATTGGTCCGTTAATTACTACTGTTCCAACTTCATCGTGGAAATATTTACTCTGCCTGCAATCAACTAATTGACGTCACTGCTGGTATAGAAAATCCATCCTGCATACTCAAAATACCACTTACTGAGCGCGTTTATTGGAACATATTTATGGATTAAGTCTGTTAAATTGTTTCTAAATATTTATAAGTTTTTTGTTTGTTTGTTTGTTTTTCCGCGTATGCTGAAGTGGGAGTAAAAACGCCGCTGCGACCCGCTTTTTGTGAAACACTTATGTACAACTTTACGCAATGTGACTCGTGACCCGTTTATAACCTTCCAACAAATAGACTGTCATCGTGGATTAGCTTCAAACATTACATCCTGCATAAAAATGGACTATCTTACCTGCTCTAAAAGCAGAGTCTTCTGTTTGAGTTTTGCAAGATGATAGGCTGTGTATAAACCCTCTACACCAGCCCCTACAACAATCGCATCGTGTATCGCACTGCTTGCCATAGATTTGTGTTTGTCTTGGGCTTTACTCCGATACTTTATAGGAGCACCCTCAGCATGTGAATACAGTGATCAACTCGAAACTCACCGACCTTGATCGTGCATTCAAGGTGTATGGGGACTTCTATATTTACAACCCACCACCAATCAATACACTATTTAGAGGAGCAACGGGAGGCCGCCTTCGTGAAATAATGAAACAAAGACCGGTTAGCCTTTAGGCTACGGTCACATGCCTATACTTATATTTAACTGTTAAGTTCTCTCTCTCTCTCTCTCTCTCTCTCTCTCTCTCTCTCTCTCTCTCTCTCTCTCTCTCATATGCGCGCACGCACACGCAGACACAAGCAATGGCAAAGACGCGTCAAATCCGTTGTTACTCCTTACATGATCCACATGTCTTAAAATATCCAAATACCCCAGTGAAATAATCGAATCATTCTTGCAACAGATAAGCATGATCCACTCATCGCTCATCTCACGGTTCTTGTGTTTTTTGTATATTTACTTTACATTGCTTGTTAGTTTATATTATGTATAATTGTAATTTGTAATTGACCTTGTCCAAAATCAAGTTCATGATGTATCTGACTAGAATCACTGATTTTTGTAAACAACATGATATTTATCTTAATCTGAGTTAAGGACATCGGTATTTGCCACTAATAAGCCAGGTGTACCTGATGTTCTTTATTATAATTTTAGCAACAGACTTTGTCTTGTTTACAACTTAGATATTTCTAGAAATGAACTTTTGTCCGAGATCCTGGCTATATATATTTGTGTCTTAGTTTTGTTTTTAATATAATATTTTTTACTTAAGAAATTACTTATCCCTGCGATAACATCTGAAGCAGAAATCGTTTGTATTATTGTGCTCAGTATTTGATTTGGGCGGTATTATTTATTTAAATTATTATTTATTTAAACTATTATTTGCTGGAATTACAAAGTGCTCAAAAATATTCTTGGAAAGAGACATTAACTTGTAATTATAATGAATTCAAGCAAAGACATCTTGGATTATATTATTATGATTCATTAAAAGACTGTTGGAACATCTCCACGTCACAGGCCACTACAAGCACTTCAATACATTCAAGATTGAATCTCTTTGGGAACACCACTGGAATTTAATTAGAACTTTATTCATTAGTACTGGTGATAGAACTTGTTGGACTATTTTGAATTTAGTTCACAAAAACTAAGTTCTTTTTAAATTTTTACTTTGTATGCTAGGGAAATAAAGCATTTGACAAAACTTGTTGGTTTTCGCTCTTTTCTATTACTTAGTTTAAGACCATAGAGTTGTAATACTTGTTAAATAATGGAGACAGCTGATACATGTAATAGCCTACTGTATTAATGAGAAATTGTCTTTCATATTGTAAAATAAATAGTTTATTTCACACATGCATTACACATAAGTGATAAAGATTTTTACATATTTAAAATTCTTATATTACATATGTGAAATAAAGTACATTCGTACATATGTAAATCTTTTTCTCTTTTCAGGTCAGTCTAGTTCGCATAAGGCAAAGGAATTTCACATGTGCGAAAAGATTGCATTGAAATAAACCCTGAAGTAAACATGAGAAATTCATTGTAATATATTTGAAATAAATGATTTATTCAAGTGTGTGAACCACCAGTTTACATGCAAAGCAATTCTTTTCAAAAATGTGAAATAAACGCAAACATTTTATGTGTACAAAGTGAAAAAAGAATAAACGTTAGACTGCCTAACAGACTATCAGGCAACGTAACACAGCCAAACTTTGATTTCTCAAGCATCCACGACTCGACTACCCGGTATTACTCGAATATCCGGCGTTATTCAAATAACCCGCTCAATCCCGATTGAAAGAATTGTCTTGTTTGCCCTCTTAAAAATCTTAAAACTATCGAAAACACCAATTAAATTTAGCCCCTCAACGCTTCCAGATATAGAGGATCTTACGTACTTTGAAAGTCCCACTTCTCATCGTTCCTGATGGATCACATTATTCGGGGAAAGAATTACTAAGTCGAAATCCCAAGGGCAAGCATCTATCCTGGATGGCATTAACAACGCAGGCTTACTCACAATGTTGCTATCATAACAAAAACTTGAACTGCATCAACCTGTCGACGTATGTCGAGTAATCTTTGTTGTCTTTCATACTCAAATTATAGGTGATGATATACTCACAATATTGTTGTCAATAACAAAAACAATGACAGCGATAACCGGGCGACGTAGTTTGAGCAATTTTTGCGTGTTACATATTCACATTATAAGTCTTTAATAAATGGATGTTGACTCTTAATCGTGATCCATTACTACTTGTACATCTTGATCATGGAAATATTTACTTGTGCCTTCAAGCTTTTACTTCACGTCACGGCCGGTAAGGAAAATCCATCCTACATACTCAAAGTACAATTTACTGAAAGTGTTTACTGGAACATATTAATGAATCAAGTCTGTAAAATCACGTCTCAAAGTTCATCACAAGTCATTGTTCGCGTAAACTTATGAGGGAGTAAAATGACGCTGTTTGTGAAACTCTCCGTTTTGTGTGAAACTCGTTTACAGCTCTACCTCATGTGAATCGTCACCGATTCGAAAGTTGAAACTAATAGACTGTCATTATGAATTAGTATTAACATTTGATTCCTGCATAGCAATAAATTTTTTCACTTGCTCATAAAACAGTCTTCTCTTTAAATTTTGCAAGATGACAAGTCGTGTACACCGGCCCCTACAACAATCGTACAGTTCCCCATAATCAAACCAAGTTGAAGTCCAATGCCCTCCTCAAGTCGACAACTGCTGCATACAGCTTCTGTTTTGTTGACAACATCTTATTAAAAACAGAACAAGGAAGCAACACACAGTGTACTTTTGTTGCCCTGAAAACCAAAGTGAGATTTTTGTTCATGATATCGTTATACTCAACCCAGTGTTTCAGTCTTTCATTCAAAACGATAGAAAATAGTTAATTAAAGTAATACCAGTATAATTTTTAATATTATCAGGATCGCCATATCGGGAATTGGAATTATCAGGATCGCCCATATCGGGAATTGGAACTATCACGAGTTTGGCACCCTCATCGGGAATAGACAATTTGTACACATGCGATTAAAGAGTCTTGTGA
>JAECUM010040124.1:0-27500 GCA_016617855.1 Megalonaias nervosa | reverse complement strand
AGAGAGAATAATATATTTTTAATTTATCGAGAATGAACTATGAATATGATACGTACACTTCCATGTATTATAGCAAATCGGTGTTATTTAGAATATCTCGCATAGTTTAACTATACTCCATAATGCATGCAAAGAGCGATGTTAGTCAGAAAAATCATTCGAATTCTGTGATCATTAAAACATTTGGAAGTTAATTAGTAAAAATATAGTTATGGTCCCAACATATTTATTCAATGAATCTATTTAATAGAACCAACTTTAACTTTTGTTTGGAAGTAGGAGTTTTAAAGGAATAAAGAATTTATTTATTGTTGGTGCTTTCCTTTATAGGGTAAGCGCTTTATCTTTTACAATTTACCTCAGCGATCACGAAAAAAAGGGTGAAATTCTAAGATTCAAGCTAAAGTATCTCACTTTACGAAATAATAAGTAATATAAGTTTTAAAAAAAAAAATTCTTGCTATTATGAATTGCAATGTACAAGAACATTTGCGCTGGCCGTTACTTCAAATTTTACGTCATATAAAGAAAGTTTCCTGCTTTATTAAAAAGGCTTTCGTTGTATTTACGTTTCTTTGGGGCAATCAGTCCTGCGGTAATTCTAAAAAAAGTATATCAGAATATTTTTCATACATACATACATACATACGCATGAACGCATGCACACACACATAATTACATACATACATACATACATACATACATACATACATACATACATACATGCATGCATGCATGCATACATACATACATACATACATACATACATACATACATATTTAGCCTGTATTGTCTGTTGCCTTTTCTCCATGATTATATGTTATTTATATCTATATTATATGATTGACCTTGGTCAGTAACCGAGTTAAGGGTCTACATCACTGGTGGCATTTATTTTGTAAACGAATAATACATAGCTAATATTTCTCTATGATTATAGAATAAATATTCAGTTCATTATCAATATGTCATTCATCAATAGGTCAACAATTACAGTTCACATATAATCAAAATCACGAAGCATTCGGAGACACAAATTAAGATACTTTTATCCAAAATATGTGTATCCTTCGATGGAAAGGCAAGTAATTAATGACTGTTGGTAATATTTAGAACGGTAGATTGAACGTGTTCTTCTTGGCTCACTGGTTGAGTTAGTACTTGATCACCTCTATCTGAACTTTGTTTTTGTAACTAACATGTGTGTCACGCAGTAAGGCAAAAACATAACTTTGTAATGTATTAAAACTAGTCTGTGTAATCGATTTTGTTGGCGCGTACAGTGTTATTTAGAGTAGTTTTATTTTAATTTTTTTTTTTTTTTTTCTTATTTGCCTCGACAAATAGTGACTGAGTAATACATGCATTTCGTTGTAGATCGATCGTAGCGAGATACCCAGATTTCATGATGTGCACGGGTACTTTACCTTTGAATCTTGCACGGTTTATTTTGTTTTAGAATTTATAGGAAGTTTATTGTTATGTAAAGGCACAGTGATTGCCAAAATCTTGTCAGGAAGTGTCGACATTAGACATTTTACTACAGCCATAGGGATAAGTAGTAGTTAATTTTAAGAAGTTCAAATTGTAAGTGTATCCTTATTTTAAATTCCTCATATGGATGTTCTGTTTTATTTAATATTCTTGATATTTAAAATTCTGGTAAATTATACAATGTTTGGGTATAGAAAACAGTCGGTTTGATGTAGCTAAATCGTGAGGTCTTTATTTTTAAGTACAAAAATTGATAGTAGCATGTATCGATTTTGTAATAGTGTATTTGATGTTTTGGTGTACGAGATGTATACCTATTATTATTATTATTATTATTATTATTATTATTATTATTATTATTATAGTTTAATAAGTATAATACACAGCCAGTTTGGTCTATTTATAGCTGAAATGGTTGGCAGCATAGCTGATAGAGCTGGCAGCGTGGGCTGTGTTTGGTCTATTTTATTTTTTTTTAATATTTTTTTTTGGAGGGTGCTCTCCCTGGTCTATCTTTTCAGACCATTTTAGGGAGGCCCTCCTGCCCTACCAGTATAATTAGTAGTAGAGTAGGAGGCTGATCCCAAACCAAATGCGGATTCTGGACCAGAACTCCAAGGACCTGCTGGATTAACTTTTTTGGTGATAAAATATTATTTTTTTTCAGTATAGTAATAAGCTGATCCTAAACCAAATGCGGATTCTAGATCAGAGACCCCACCCCTCTACAAAAAAATTAGAGACCTCTAGATTTTTTCATATTGAACAATGAAATATGAATATAAAATGTATAATAATTCAATCCGACATGTTGGGTTTGATCTAACAAATAGATTTTGTGAGAGATTTGATTCAATAAAATCAGCCTCATGCTATACTGGCATAAAACCTAAAATAATAAGCGACTGGATTAAAAAAGTTGGATATCATATATCACCAAAATCTGGGTCAGTATGGTTGTTCGCAACTGAAAATGACGAACGAATAAGAGGTTGGTCAGATGATTTGATGACATTTATTGACAATATGGTTGATATTTTATTTGATAATGATCTACTGTTGTAACCATATTTTATGATAATCTTTTTCATACCTGCTGACTCTCATTGGTAGGATATCTGTTAACATACTGTCAATAATATGAAACTCACGTATTAAATCGTCCATATCATATTTTACACCTCGCAAGTAAGATCGTATCTGATCAAGTAATTTTTTGTAAGTTATACTTGCTGTTTTACAAGAATTTTGTTTTTGTTTCAAGTTTGGGTTCAATCTTTTTACCTGCTGTTGAAAGAGAGACACCGACACCAGATATTATTAACAAAAACGGATTTAATAATGCTCCACTTGAGATTATACCAGAGCTAGTCATTAACAATGGCAAATATAATATTACTCGAAGTATTCTACGGTAGTATTTATAACATTCTTTTACACACCAAAGGTTTTTGTGATAAAATTTGTAATATTGTACTAGTGCGTCAACATCTTGTTTTGGAATTTCTTCTGAAATGTGATTGAAATCGATGATATGTTTTTTCATTATACAATTTTTTTTATACAATATTAAAAGTTCTAGTACCAGCAATCGAATCAAGAAACTCACGGAAAATATAATTTTTAGGATGAGCTATAAAAATTCTGTATTTGTCATAAACATCTGACGAAGTATCCTTATATCATTCATCTGTTAGTACCTCATTTTTCTTTAACCAGGTGTATGAGTCAAAAGTATTTCCTACTTTACGTTCATACAAATCTGTTTCATTCACCAAGTTACTGTAATCGCTTTCTGTTTTATCAATATACCCTAATACCAAGCTTACTTGATCTAACGTGAAATTTTTTAAAACAAGATGTCTGATACTTGCATATGCGACCACAAAATTTGCTAGCATTAATTTTTTGAGTGATTTTAGTTCAGTTATTAGTAGACCAATAGCAGAAGCTATTTTTAACATTAATTTTTCATATGGTTTTGTGAGTATTTTCTCGACTTCATTGTAATAATTTCGCAATGACAATTGTCTAGAGCGCTGGATTGATGGAAATGGAATATCATCTGTTCATCTATATCGAAATAAGAATCAGGCTTTGCTACCAAATCTGTTTGTCTGACTTTATCAAGAAACTTTTCTTGCTCAATATCATTAAGATCACTAATTTCATCGTCAAAATTTTTCATTATCTTTACAGATCTGTCAATAATAATCGGATCAAATTCTGGTCTTTTACGTATCATTGACAAAATTGCATTTGAGTATGCTCTAATAATTAACTCAGTGTCTGGTGTCATAGTAACGATTTTAATTAGGGTTTCTTTGTCGTGGTAGTACATACCGAGATACTTAAAAATTTCTCGTTTTGAAAAACTATCGTATAAGTTCTTGTTTCTTTTTATTCTTATTATTTTAGATTCCACAAATCTGTTGAGACCATCATGACTATCTTCAACAGATTTTTTTAATATCTTTTCTTTCACCGTAAGCTTGTTTTATTAAGTTCGATTTTATTATCAAATCCAAATTTCCAAGATCAAACTCGAGCAATATTTTTTTAAATGTAAATTCAACTTGTTTAAGTTCTTCTACACAATCATCAGGAATACAGTATCTACTTATCACTTCAAAATTTTCTATTCATTCTTTTAGTTGTGGTCCCCGCATATACATAACACGAACAAATTTTTTTTCTTCCTCTGACAATGGAGAGTTTATCATTGGAATTGAATAATTTTTTCTGGTATTTATCGCACGTGCCGCTAGTGAATCATCTCCAACCTTTTTGGCGGGGTTAAAAATATTATCATAAAATTCTGTCGCAAGTTCTTTAAACCATTGTGTTGTCATTATTTTATAGCATTAGATTAAATTTGATCATCAAGTGCATATATCTGAAATGCGGTCAGTCCTGGAAATGGATGTTCAGCAGCGAAAACATTAACTCAAAAATATAAGTACTTGTTAACAATATTTTCTGTCGGGACTGTAAAATATTGTGTTGTTGAAATATACGTATTTACTGCACTATATAATGTTGTCCAGCCGATATCATTGTTTGATCCTTCCAATTGCCAATTATAAATTCGACCAACACTAGAGTTTAATCGACCTCGCAAATGAAATTGCCAAATAGCAACTGCACTAGGACATTTAATTTTGATCCAAAAATTTTCAACTTCTCCGTTGGTCGTCCACTCATGTCTGTCAGAAAAAGCGTAATAAGGATAATTTTCATGATAATATGATAATGCGCTTACCTCAAACCCAACTCGATTGTCAGTTGCTTTATTAAAAAGTGTTGGAATATACCCAACATTAGTTTTAGTTCGTTTTATACCACTAGAGAGACTATCGACATACGCTTTGTCAGATCATTAAGGTTAACTGGAACGTATGTCGTAGTTATTTTTTTTATCTGTCATGTTTATATTGCCTGTCACTGGTCCACCAGATTTCTTAAAATATGGGGTAAGTTCTTCTTTTAACTGAGCATAACTAATAGCATCAGTTTCATTAGCTGGTGGCGAGGCTGTTGGTAGTCCAGTTATTTTTGAATTTGACATAGACAGGTTACCTCTCATTGTGTCGCCGGCTTTGTTAAGTTTATTATCGTCAACAGATTTTAGTTGTGCATAACTTACAGCTTGTGTTAAATCTGCTGGCGGATATACAGTTTCTAAACCTAACACTCGTTGACCTGACATGTTAATAATACCTGTAAGTGTTCCACTGGTTTTATTAAGTTTGTTGTCATCCACATACCTCGGCTGTGAATAACTTACCGCTTGTGTATGATTTAAGTTCGCTGGTGGATATCCAGTCTCTAAATTTATTAAAAAACATTCTGACATATCTAAGTTACCACTTAAAGTTCCGCCTGTCAGTGACAACTTATTATCGTGGACGGATTTTAGTTGTGTATAAGTCACCGCTTGAGTTTGATTTAAGTCTGCTGGTGGATATCCAGTCGCCAAATTTATAATTTTTTCCCTGACATATCTAAGTTGCCGCTTAACGTTCCGCCTGTCAGTGATAACTTGATATTATCCACATACCTCAACTGTAAATAACTCACCGCTTGCGTATAATTTAAATTTGCTGGTGGATACCTGGTCTCCAAATTTATTATTTTTTTCTGACATATCTAAGTTACCGCTTAAAGTTCCGCCAGATTTATCTAGAGTATTATTATCGACGGATTTTAGTTGTGCATAACAGCTTGTGTATCAGCAACATTTTTTGGCGGATAATCTGTTTCTAAATCTAGTACTCGTTGATTTGACATAGACAGGTTTCCTGTTCTTGTGTCGCCAGATTTTTTTTAGATAACCTGATAAATCAATATTGCCGTTTGTTATTGTACTTACAGCTGATGAATCTCCTAATGTTGTTCCAAATTTTGTATAATAGCTCATTATTTATTTAATATAACATAAAATTGTCAACATTAGTCAGTTTAATATAACATAAAATGTATAGCAACAATGGCAAAATCGTCGATATTAAATTTTGATACAGAGCGGTTGGTGAAACATAAACATAACAATGAACTTTCAGATTGTCATTATCTTATTGTTGGACGAACTGGGTCGGGAAAAACAAATTTGCTTATGAATTTACTGCTGGGCGATAATTTTAACTACGATCGAGTTTATATTTATACAAGTAATCCACAGCAAGATAAGTACAAGCTACTTAACGAATATAATAACAAACTTCATGATGATCTTGATGCTGGTGAAGATATTTTTTATTATCAAACAACCAGAAGAACTTATTCCAGTTAATCAACTTGATTCGTCCGAACATAAGATAGTAGTTTTTTGACGATATACCGTTAAATAATGTAGAGATGAATAAAATAAGATCATATTTTTCACTGTCACGTAATAAGAAATGTAATTCTGTTTACTTAGCCCAGGGTTTTTATAATGTTGACAGATTTATTCGGCGAAATACTGGTTGTTTTATATTATTTCCGGGACTGAACAATGTTGATGTTAGAAATATTGCAAACGAGCAATGTGGCGATGTAACAAAAGATAAATTTTTTGAATTATATCATAAATCGACAGCGGATAAATATAACTTTTTCTTATTTGATAAATTAACACATAATCCAACTAAAATGTTTCGTTGTTGCATTGAAAATTATCTGCAGTAAGTTTTTGTTTTCGGTAGAAAATTATTTATAATTTTCCCAATTTTATAAAATTGATATATAATAAAATGGACAAACGTCAAAATACGGAAAACATATAGAAGATCTAAAAAAACTTGCTCAGTCTCAGGCAGAATTTTAGCAGCGAGTACAGCAAGCACGACGTGGATAGATAACTGCTGCAGAAGCAACAGCTACAATTCTCAAACCAGTTACTGAGGCACTACTTGGAAAACAACCTGAAACCAAGCCGCTATCAGATGAAGAACTTAAAAGATTGCAGGAAAAAGGTTTACTCGGACTGGTTAAAGAACAACAAGAAGCAGCTGCTGCAAAAAGTATCGCCTGATCTGACGAAGAATGAAGAAAATTAGCTGAGGCACTTGTAGCAAATATTACTGATCCTGTTGCTAGACGAAATGAACTAAATCGACTGATTAATAATCCACTTTTACTTGAAAGAAGATTATCAGAATTAACCACACATGAAATTAGGACTGTTTTAGGAAAATTATCAGAAAAATTAGAGGATATTGAAAAAGAACAAGAAAAAATTGGAGAGTTAACAGTAAGGTTTTTAGATGTTGACGAAAAAAGATTTTATCGAGAAAAAGCACATAATAAAATAACAAAATCCGAATATGATACTTTTATAACAGAAAATGATATAAATGATATTGATAACATAAAAACTTGGTCGAAAGAAAGATATGATAACTTATAAGTAATTTAGATAAAATAATTATGGAGGGTCAAAAGTCTAATATTGAATTAGAAACAACTAATGAAGAAGAACATATGTCGCAACTCTCTGATAATATTAGAGCTGGTACTATTGCTGGAGTATTTCAAAAAACAGCTACTGAAAATAAATACACAGGGTTTGGTAAAAGTTGGAATTTTCATAGGAAATTTAAAATCAATGATAAAAATCGAATAAAAAATGCTAAACAAATAAAAAGTACACTTAGAACTGATAGACCAGAGAGCACACAATTTGCAGCAGAGACTGAAAAACCACTAGTCATATCGCCAAGGGAAAAAATAAAGGAAATGGCAAAAGAGAAAATAGAAGACCAGATTATGATACTTTTATAACAGAAAATAATATTAAAGATATTGATAAATTAACACAAAAGGAATATGATAATTTAATTGTTATATTAGATAAAAAAATTAAAGATGGTAAACAAACTTTTGATGAAATTGATAAAGCTGAAGAAAAAGAACTTTACAGAAAAGTTCGAGATGGTGTTATTGCTGGTGTTTTTAAATCTGCTGCAGCAAAATTTAGAGCTGGAACAATTAGTACTGCAGGACGAAATTTTAAAAATGTATTTGATGGTTATGATAAAAGTCGATTAAGTAAAGTAAAAACTGGAACAGGTTTAAAAATATATACATCAACTGCCGAAATGATAGGCAGATTAATGTTGTTGATATCATCAAAGGAAGCTGGAAATGTTGATCATTTAAGATCAGAAAATTTATTAACATCTGACGAATACGAAACTTTACACACCGATTTAATATAAATCGCAACGACCTAATTTTGTAAATGTTAATTTTGCATAACGATTTAATATACAATTTTATATAAAAAATGTCAACAGCATTATTACTAGACTCTATTACGGCCGCGAAAGATAGCGCAAATTTTTCAGCAAATTATATTCCACCAATACAACTTGATACTGAAAAACAGTATGAAATTGGACTAATTTCCTGTACGGCATGGCATTCTATGGCTAACGTAAAAACTGGAGTAAACGATGAATTTATGTTTTATCCTGGCACTGGGTGGATTATAATTAAAATTCCGCAAGAAGCCAACAACATAACTGATTTAAATAAAACAATACGCGAATTTATAACATTTGTAGGAGGAGTCGCTGACAATTTTGAGCTAACACCAAATTATAATACTTTACGCGCCAGAATAACATTAAAAAATAATTTTATAATACATTTTTCTTCAGCAACAAGCATAGCATCGCTGATAGGATTCACTCACAAGCAATATGGATCAACCACAGAACAAACTATAACATATGACTGTGATCTGCCAGTAAATATAACCGACGTAAACACAATATTAATAAATTCCTCCATTGCATCTGGATCTTACTCAGCTCAGGGCAGTAAAGGACAAACGATATATAGTTTTTCGCCAGATGTTCCACCGGGATCGCTCATGCAAATTAGTCCGCGGTAAGTTATTTATTATCCGCTAAATGTTGAAAATCAAATAACAATAATAAATATGCAGTTGACAGATCAATCTGGACGACAGCTGGATCTGATTAACGAGGTTGTTACTTACTATTTACACTTACGCGCACAATCGACTTCGTGATTGACATAATAAGCTATTGTTTTATGCAACCTCAGATGTAATGAAACAAAAAAAAATTTAGCGAAGAAAAATTATTGGTGGATTTTTGGGAAATATATTTACTAAAATTATTGAAAATGTTCCAGGAATCGCGCATAAAGTTGCACCAATTGCTCTCGACGCGTCAAAAGCTTTTGCAACTGGAGCCGCATCTGTCGCTGGAACTGCGGTGGGACAAACAATAGCTGATAAAATTATTCAGAAACCACCGACAATCAAACAAGTTATATCAGAAATCGCTCCAACAAAAGAAACTCAACTTGCTATGATAACAAGAACAAAAAAAACTTTTATCACCGAAGGGCGAACAGATTATACAAAATTAATATCTAAAGTAACAGCGCCGCAATAAAATTTTATATAATCTAATAAATAAAAAATGTCTGTTAAAAATTTTCTTGATTTAGCAGAAACTTATGACACCGATGACACTGTAACAGAATTGGAATATATTGAGTATCTTGATAAAAATTCTAATGAACCAAATAAAGCTGGTATTAGAACATTTAATAGACGAAGATGTATTTTTATTACCTCACAAAGCAATATTGGAAGTTCGCGGTCAGATTATGACAGTGGCCAATCCACCTGTTGCAATTGCAGCTAACACATAAGTCGCTCTTATAAATGATGGCTGGTGTTTATTTAAAAGTGCCAGATATCAGCTGGCCAATCAAACTGTCGAAGATATTTCAAGTCACTTACAAGTTGCAAGTACAATCTTAAATATTATTTCGTTTTCCGACGATTACTCCAGATCAACTGCAACTAATATGACGTGGTTTAAGGATACTGGACGTGGTTCAGCTGAAACGACCGAACTTTTCTTGAAAGGTGTTTTATTACACGGAGCTGATGCCGCTGCAGATGTTGTAATTGTAAAAACTTTTCTTATTGTTAATGCAGCCGCACTAGGTATAGCCGCACCAGCTGAAGCCGCTAATCAAGATGCTACAAGAGTTTCTCTTACTGCTGCTTGTAATAATCTTGGTATAACACCACCAGGAGCAGCTGCAGACGGTGTTGCAATGTTAGATTTAGTTAATAATTCAATTGGTGTAAGAAATGTACGTCATAATGAAGGTTTTGCTAAGAGAAAGGCACTTGCGGAAGGATCACGTCAAATTACAATGATGCTGCCATTAAGTACAGTATCTGGTTTTTGTCGCGACTACAATAAAGTATTTCGTGGAGTTAAACATGCACTTAGTTTAGATCGAGCAGAACAAAACGACTGCCTATTTCGATATGGAGTAGCTGATGTACAGTTTATCATAAATAAACTTGCGCTGTGGATGCCACGAATAACTTCATCAATCACTAAAATGTCAGAATTAAATAGTATACTCGATAAACATACAAACAGAATTTATTTTCAGCAACATAAAATATATCAAACGGCAGTTCCAAATACTACCGACTACACATGGCGAGTCACAACAACATCAAGTGAACAACTGCCGAGGAAATTATTTGTTGTATTTCAGCAACAAGCGCGACGTGTTGACCAACAACAAAATAACGCAGTATTTGATAATGCTGATGTCAGACGAATATATGCTAGACTAAATTCAAAGCAATATCCAGAACGAGCAATAGAATGTAATTTTGCAGATAACGCTAATAAAAATATTACTCGACCTAACAAGTACCTGCTCGACGCAGTGCAAAAATATCAGGACATTGGAGACGGATCTCAGATATCAACAGAGGAGTTTCGTACACTTTATGCAATATTTTATTTTGATGTTAGTAAACATAGCGAGGGAGCAGTTGATTCGACAGCTGATATTGAAATTACTTGGACACTCGGAGCAGCTCCAGCAGCACAGTTGTACGTGTACGCGTTGGTGATCAGCGACAGATTTATTACGATTGATTCTGTTGGAGGCAAAATGACAGTACAAGCTTAAAACTTACTCAGAAAATTACAAGTAATTTTCCCAATTTTGCAAGTTTAATCTGTAACTTTAATATAAGATGACAAAATATATTGTTGAAATATATTTAACTGATGGTCAAGTTAAAAAATTAGCAGCTGCTGTTGCAAAACAGAGGCAGGTATCATTAAAAATCAACCCTAACGCCCAAGCAGGTATTTTAACAACATTAATGTTAACCAAAAAACAAGTAAATAAATATAACCGTGGCAAACCTTTTGTTTTAAATTTAAGTGCCACACAAATAACAGCGATGGCAAAACATAGCGGCTTCTTTGGTCCAGCATTATCAGTGGTGGCCAGAACGTAAATACCAAAACTTTTGCCGGTGTTGGGTACATTAGGATTAGCAGCAGCGTCCGGAGCAGTATCTGGCGCAACGAAAAAAGCAGTTGGGGGCAGTGGAATCGTCAGAAACAGTGTCTCCGGCAGTGGTATAAAGAAAATTTTCGTATGAATGTCGATGGTAACAAAATTGGGAAAATTACTTGTAATTTTGCAAGTTTAACTTTCCAGTTTAATTTTATGTGACTGATAAATATAATACCACGACGATGAAAAACAACAACGAAAAAAAAAAGACACCGCGACGTCGAAGAACAACCAAAGGAGGATTTATTCCAATAGCTCCACTTTTAGCGGGACTAGCGGGAAGTCTATTGCCAAATCTGCTGGGAATAGGACGAGGACTGACATTGCCGGGCACAAGGAGATAAAATCTCCTGCGACGTTGAAAACGTCTGCGTTAAGTAACTTTGATATACTTGATAAGCTAAAACAAGTACAAAATTTCCACGGAGTTTATTCCAAAGATGAACTTGCGGCAATTCCATTGCCGTCCGCTGGTGGTTCCTGCGTGATAAATTTACAAGATTTCAACGACGGATCTGATACACATTGGGTAGCAGTTTATAATTACAATTACTTTGACTCATTTGGACTTCCACCGAGCGACGCAATAAAAAAAATATATGTCTCAAAAATATAAAGTAATCAATTATTCGTCTAATCAGCTTCAACCTATTGGAACATCAGCTTGTGGATATTATTGCGTGATGTTCATTAAACAAATGTCCGCGAGTTTGAAGAACTCTGCCCCAGATTTTTTAAAATTTATTTTACAGTTTGACAAGCATCCTTCTCACGCTAATGATGAGATTGCACAAAATTATAAATAATTTTGCCGGTTTTATCTAAACTTGTAAAATTACTAGTAATTTTATCTAAACTTGTGTATATAATGTCAACATATTGTCTCAAATGTAAAACTAAAACAGAAAATATCAATGAAACAACAGAAAAAACAAAGAACAACAGGATGATGTTACAAAGTATTTGCGCAATCTGTGGAAAAAGAAAAAGTATGTTTTTGAGGAAATTGTCTGGAGCTGGATGTACTGACGTTGTCAGGGACGTTATTTTACTGGACGACTGAAAACAAATATTATTATAAATCTGAAAATATATAATGATATGCAAGTGCGATTCTGACAGGGATTTATGTCTCGAGCAAAATAAAATTGTCACATACTGTCAACAATGTAACAACAGAGAAATAATAGGAACAGGTATAGATATACATAAAGTAATTGGCAAATTGCCGAAACCAAAAGGCGGTCGGACATTGCCAGGTCATAAATATACTGGACCTTATAATCCATTAGACAAGCAACTAGATGAAAATGATAATCCGCTGCCAGGACAAGAGCCTTACAATCAAGTTGATCAGATAACAATGCGCCATGATATCTGTTATCGTGATATAGAACGTCCTGATAACGTTCGTGTAGAAAATTCAAAATCAGACTGTGATAAAATAATGTTGGACGAACTTCGTGATATGAAACCGAAAAGAATTAGAGAAAGGGTTGACCGAAAGTTGGTGCAGGGTTTTATTGGAGCAAAATATAAATTAGGACTTGGCAATGATGATCTTGCAGTTGAATTACACAAACCAAAAAAAAAAAAAAGGTTTCCGCGCCGTAAAGTTGTCGCAAATGCCGTTGACGATATCTGGGCGATAGATTTAGTTGATGTGTCAAATCTAGCTGAATTTAACAATAAGAGATATCTTTTTAATGTCATAGATGTTTTTAGTAAATATGCTTTTATTGTGCCAGTTTCAGACAAGACAGGAACGTCGATAACTGATGCGCTAAAACAAATAATAACAAACACAGAAAGAAAACCAAATAGAATCTGGACTGATCAAGGAGCAGAAGTTTTTAATAAAAAGTTCGAGCAGTTTTTGCTCCAAAATAATATCAAAAAATATGTTACAGGAAACGAAGGTAAAAGCGTTGTCGTCGAGCGATTTAATCGTACACTAAACGAAAAAAGCCATAAGTATTTATCAGCTAAAAATACAAATAAATATATTGATAATTTACAGAACATTGTTGACGAATACAATAACACGAAACATCGAACCACTAAAATGTCGCCAGATGACGCAATTAAAAATCCGATATTGGCGAACGAAAACATGTACCGCAGTCATAAATTTATAGTTGGTGATAAAGTTAGAATTTCTCTGACGAAAAAACCATTTGAAAAAGGATTTACTCCAAACTGGAGCGAAGAAATATTTGTTGTTGATAAAGTACTTTTAACAATACCTGTAACATACGCGCTGAAGGATTTATTGGGTGAGCCTATAACTGATAGTTTTACGAGCAGGAACTTCAGAAAACTTCCCAAGATATATTTGTTATTGAAAAAGTTATCAGAAAGCACGGCGATAAAAGTTTAGTCAAATGAAGAGGATAACGTGATAAATTTAATAGCTGGGTGCCAACTCGGTCGATACAATAATGTTATTATAAATTTGTTCGTACTTTACAAGTACAGATTTACATTTGATAGTTTTACATAACGAAATTAAATGTAATTTTCTCGTATTATCAACTGGCATTAAATTAAATATTTTAACAAAAATAAAATCATATTTTTATTTCTTTGATGGCCAATTATTTTCAGATTTAAAAAAGGTTTGATAAGCTGCCAAAATATTTGTTGTTCGGAAACAGTAAAATTAAATTTTATTATTTTTTTAGCAATGTAATATTTAACATCATATCGTCCAGTTGTCGGCCTGCTGTAATTTTTTCTGTCAGCGACAGCAACCGCTTCGTCATCGTCATTGTTGTCGTACAAAATATCATCTTCACTATAGCTAGAAAATTTGTCGGTGACTTTGTTGTTAGTGATTGGCAAAATTACTTGTAATTTTGTGGCGACATAATCTTCCGAATATATATCAGCAAGTCTTTTCATCAAGTTCATATTATAATATACTTTTATCTAATTTATAATAATAATGGCCAACGAAACAAAATCTCCAGGGGGCCCCGAGTGGCCGAGTGGTCTAAAGCGCTCTCCGTTACGGATCACTGCCATCTCACCTCTGTCTGCGTGGGTTCGAGTCTAGGATTCGACGAATGTGGATATGTGAGAAAGCTTGCCAGTAGCTTCTCGTGGGTCGGTGGTTCTTTCCGGGGATTTCCCGGTTTCTTCCTCCACCATTAATACTGGCCGCCATGTATAGCCTATCGTGTGCTGAAAAATGGCGTTAAGCCCCACAACAACAACAACAACAACAACAACAACAACAAAATCTCCAGAAGTAAAATATCATCAGAAAGTTAATATATTAAATTACAAGTAACTAGCCGAAGCAGTTCGAAAATGTCTGTCGGGTTATAGTGCATATTTGGTTATTGTGAATATAATGCAAGGCGAGTGTGATAAAATTCTCCTAACAACGGCAGAAAAAATAAACTTAATGAAAGTACATTTTTAACATTAAAATTTGATCGCGATAATATTTTGATGTTTGCACATAATTGCTTAACTAAAACTGAATTAAGAAATATAATTAATCATCATATTTAAAACTAAATCTATCAAAAGTTGACGTCGAAGTTGCTGTCTTAGTTTTACCATCTGCTACATCTTTTATTGATTTGTTACAAATTTGATGATATTTTGCGGCAGAATAAATTGATTTAAATTTTATTTCTTCTTCAGTTTCTAAATTTGTTGAGATAATCGATCTAGAATATCTAACACCACCAGTATTTTCTCTTCTACTATTTTCTTTTGATGTTACCAGATCTAAATTTTCAGTCTTATTATCTGTCTTTATGGTGTTAATATGGTCAATAACTAAATTATTTGAAATAGCTCTATTAAAAATTTCATAAACGAATTTATGTGATAGATAATTAACTTTATCTGCTTTAGTTCCCCTAATAGTTACCATGAGATATCCGCTGTTTTGCATAAAACCAACAACGTTTTCTTGTTTTTATATTTCGAATAATACCTCGATCATTAGCTTCATATAGATCAAATACTTTATGTGGTTGAAACTCATTTTGTAAAGCTAAATTCTCAATATTGTCATCGTTTATTGAGTTATTTACCCTATAAACTCGCTGACCTTCTGGAATGTCCTCGCAAAACAAACTATAAATAAAATCTTTTCTGAACATTTCGGTTATATCTATATCATCTCCTTTTACTGAAATTATCATACCAGCCGGAGTTGGTTTTCCTACAGATTTCTTAGATTTTATGTTAATAATTGAACCAAGTGCATTTGCAGCATATAAGTTGTACTTTGGGTGAACATGATAAGTTTCTTGCTCTTCTGCTGTCATTCTAATATATCTCAAAATTTCTGTCATTATACTATAGGGATTTTATATCTCTAATTGATTTTTTACGTAATTTTTAATTAAATATAAAAATACTATATATAATGTTATAATTGCGCGATATTGCTAAAAAGAGCATTATCAAAGCAGAAAAAATTGCTACCGCATTTTCAGGATACGACAACAGTTACAAATTTGATGATCAAAAGGTTTTAGTAAATTTTAACTCTACAAATTTATATCATCTTTTACAACCTGTTGTATCTAAGGAACTTACAGCTCACAAAAGTATCAAGCTAATAGCTCAGTATCATATGATTTTATCAAAGTTACATGCAATCGAAAAAGATATATTTGATATAATTTGTGAAAATACAAGTTTTGACAGAGAAATTTCAGAACCATATCTAACAGCTAAATCACGAAAAATATTAACTGGAACAAATATTTCCTCTGTCGCAGATGAAATACACCAAGAAATAAATAAAAAATTGGAGGAATTTACTTCATCTAGGTCAGGCTGGAAATTTGAAATGATAAAGGAAGTTTTAATTAATACAGCAAAATATAACGTACTTCGAGGTAGTTCTTATGTTGATCTTCCCAAAAAAAAATTATAAACAAAAAATGCTGTATAAATGTCAAAAACAACGACGATCAATGTTTCGTTGATCAATTTTGTCTACGAAACATCTTTAGAGTGACCACAGTGACCGAATTGAAAAGTATTTGCCATACAAAGACGAACTAGGTTTTAACGGAATAACTTTTCCAGTGGCAGAAAATCAGATACAAAAGTTTGAAAAACAAAACAATATTTCAGTAAATGTTTTCGGACTAGATGAGCGAGAAAATGTTTACCCAAGATATATTTCAGAGACTGCTACACAAAAGACAATAAATTTATTATTTTATAAAGGACATTACGTTTGGATAAAAAATCTTTAACGGCTTAGTTGGCGGACAGTATAATAAAAATAAAAAAGAAATATTTCTGTTACAGATGTTTGCAGAGTTTTTCTAAGAATGAGAAACTACAGGTACATCTTAAATACTGTGCCAACGTTCAAAGAATAACAATGCAAAGCGAAAAAGAAAAAGTCTTAAAATTTAAAAATTATGATCATAAGTTAAATATACCTTTCATTATTTATGCTGATTTTGAGTGTCTACTCGTTCCAGTGGCAGGTGCAGAAAATAATCTTAATAAATCAAGTACAAGAAAAATACAGCAACATGTTCTTTGCGGAGTAGCTTATAAAACAATTTGTTGCGTCGACGATAAGTTTTCATGCCAGGTTAAGTTATATGGATGTAAAGATAATGAATCTGAAAGTCCGGCAGTATGGTTACTAAAAAATCTTATAGATGATGTTAATAAAATTTCTAACAGATTATTTAAGACAGCTCCAATGAAAATAACATCTAAGCAACAACTTGAATTTGATGAAGCAGTTGATTGTCATATTTGCGAAAAATCTTTAGTAGACTCAAACGGAGTCCAAGATAAAGTGCGCGATCACTGTCATCTAACTGGCCAGTATCGTGGAGCAGCTCATGACAATTGTAATTTAAAATTTCATGCACCAAAGTTTATACCTGTCGTTTTACATAACTTTCGTGGCTATGATAGTCATATCATTGTAGAAGCTTTTGGCAACGAGGAAATTAAATTTAAACTAAAACTAAATAATAAGATAAAATGTATATCAAATAATTTTGAAAATATATGTCAGTTACTCTCGGAAAATTACGTTTCACTGATAGTCTGCAATTTACATTAGTATCTTTAGAAGATCTTGTAGAAGATGCTGTAAAAGCTGGTAGCAGTTTTACTAATCTGCGAAGTTGCTTTGGTGATAAATTTAATCTACTGACAAGAAAAGGTATCTTTCCGTATGAGTATCTCGACGACTGGAGCAGATTTGATGAAACTTCTCTTCTTGATAAAGACAAATTTTACTCGCAGTTAAAAAATGAAAATATTACAGATGACGAGTACAAATTTGCACAAGATATTTGGAATAAATTTAACTGCAGAACATTTGGTGATTATCATGATTTATATTTGAAAACAGATGTATTACTACTAGCAGATGTCTTTCAAAATTTTCGTCAAGTTAGTCATAAAAATTATGGTTGAGATCCCTGCTGGTATTATTCTGCTCCAGGATTGTCTTGGGACGCTCTACTAAAAACAAGTAAGATAGAACTGGATCTCTTAACAGATGTCGATATGTTTAATTTTATTGAAAAAGGTATCAGAGGTGGAATTAGTGTTATAACAAAAAAATAATCAGTAGCTAATAATAAATATATAAAATATTATGATAAAAATCTCCCGTCGAGTTATATTAATAATCTAGATTGTGTGAATTTATATGGTTGGGCCATGTCAGAGCCAATGCCCTGCGGTGGATTTCATTGGATACCCCCAGATCAATTTCTAAAGAAACTGAAAAAGATTTACCTAGAAAGATTAATAATTATTTTTCCGATGTCAGTTATTTTGTTGAAGTCGATCTAGATTACCATAACTCGTTACATGATCTACACAACGACTATCCATTTTGTGCAGAGTCTATGATGATAGATTACAATTTACTATCACCTGAACAACGAGTCATGACAACAGGAAAAAATTCGATCGTCGATAAGTTAGTTCCAAATTTACTAATTAAAAAAAAATTACGTGATATATTACAAAAATTTAAAACAAGCAGTAGATGCTGGACTAATTCTGAGAAAAGTTCATCGTGTGCTAAAATTTAATCAGTCGAGGTAGATGTCAAATTATATTGACTTAAATACCAAACGTCGTGCTGTAGCTAAGACCGACTTTGAGAAAAACTTTTTTAAGTTAAGGAATAACTCAGTTTTTGGAAAGACAATGGAGAACATTAGAAAAATAGTAAATCTTGAAATTGTAAATGATATAAATCGCAGAAATAAATTAGTTAACGATGATGGTTTTGTCAGCATGAAAATATTTAATGAAAATATTGTTGCAATACAACGACGAAAGACAAATTTAAAGTTGAATAAACCAATATATGTTGGTGAAGCTGTACTTGATATATCAAAGTGGGTAATGTACGACTTTCACTATAATTTTACCAAAAAGCAGTGGCCAGATTCATAGTTGCTATTTACTGATACAGATTCGCTAGTTTATAATATAAAATGTGAAGATGTCTATGAGGATATTTATAAACGCCGTGACTTATTTGATTTATCTGATTAACCACTAGTTGCGAATTCCATGATAATGTGAATAAAAATGTTATTGGTAAATTTAAGGACGAATTTATGTTTGTGCCGGTGAAAGAGTTTGTTGGACTTCGAAGTAAAATGTACGCCGTAATTCTCGACGATAATAAACTGACAAAGAAAGCGAAAGGTATTCCTCGTGGATACGTCCAAAAATGTATGAAATTTAACGCTTTTAAAACCGCACTAAACAATAATGTCAGTTTTATTAAGACAAATGTGATCAGAACTAGTCTTCACAAGCTCGAGACAGATACGATTATTAATCGTGGATTTAGCAATTTTGATGATAAAAGATATTGCAAAAATGGAATTAATACTTTAGCACTTGGGCATTACATCAGTAATCCAGATGATTTTTACTCAAATTAAATCCCTGCTTGTAAACGTAAAATTTCCTTTTTATGACTAAATTTCCAGTATCGGTTTAACTGTGTTCCTTTAGAAGGGAGATAATACCGTCCCAGCTTGTTTAAAAATAGTATCTGGATTGTCGAATATAGATTGGTACGAATGCACTGTATAAGACCGTGTTGATTTTCAGACTGTCTGTAATAAAGCGCTGCTGTAGAATCTGTTAAGTGATTTCCAGGCTTATTAGTGAGTTCGTTTTGTCTGTTAAGTGATTTCCAGGCGTATGTCTGTCTGTCTGTTTCAATGAAAGAATCTAAAGCCGTACTGAAACGGAATTCGCTGAATCTTTACATTATGTATATAGAGCTTGGTAAAAACCCACCTATTGATTTTCAGATTGCAGAGTCTCCTGCCTATAATGTACACAGCCGCTGTATCAAAGCTTTCGTTTTTCTCTACAAATAGACGGTAATATATTTTAGATTTCAGATTTAATTTTATATTAACGTTTTTCAGAATCAGAAAAATGAAATGCTGTTCACAGTCAGGTAACTGGTAAGTACATAGTAATTTCTCGAATATATACATATAACCGGATTTCATAGCTCAGTGCAGGAATGTTGGATTCTCGTAGTGAAGGTCTGTGGTTCGATTCCCATCATTGGCATATGTCGGTGGGTATGGTTCTGGATTACCAAATTTTTCTAAGATAATTGGGGGTACGAAGCCCAACAGAAAAATAATACACTCTTCCACCATGTAACCACGTGGTGGGTGTACTTTTGCACTCTCCTCGGGGTTATCATGGGGAGAGTGTACAAAATCTGTTGGACGTAGGTAAATTCTCCCGTTTATGTATGTGCCGTCTCTTAGGATAAGTTTATGTATCTCTTAGGATAGGTTTATGTATGTGCCGTCTCTTAGGATAAGTTTATGTGTTGTGTTGTCCAAAAATTAACAGCAGGGTGATGTGAGCTCGTGACCTTGTGACCTCACTGAAGGGTACCCCAAACAAGGGCATTCAGAAAGAATGTCGCCGGACAAAAAATGTCTTATAAGGTGCATGTGGACCATAAGATAGGTCTGTACACTGAAAAATAAAGCCCTCTGAGTTCCTAAAGTTTCGGTTTCGGATATTTAGGAATTCGTCTGGGGGACCTTATGAGCTTTACCGGCAGAAAGGACCCAGTGGAATGGTAGACCGAACGTCACCGCTGCTGTTTATTTTTTGTCTAAATATTGCATGTCTATCGAAAGGGACTCTTAGGACCTTATGAGCTTTACCGGCAGAAAGGACCCAGTGGAATGGTAGACCGAACGTCACCGCTGCTGTTTATTTTTTGTCTAAATATTGCAGTAGTAGATGTTTAGAATTTTTTTGCAGAGGGGTGGGGGTCTCTGACCTATCACCAAAAATTGTCCTAAATGGTTATAATATATTTGTTTTGGAGTTCTGGAGTTCCTGAGTTCTGGTCCAAAATCCGTTTTTGGTTTAGGATCAGCTTATTACTATACTGAAAAAAAATAATATTTAATCACCAAAAAAGTTAATCCAGCAGGTTCTTGGAGTTCTGGTCCAGAATCCGCATTTGGTTTAGGATCAGCCTCCTAGTCTACTACTTAATTGCCTAATGGTATTGTGTCACCATTTGTGCTATTTTATGATTTTTTGTTTGTTTGTTTGTTTGTTATTTTTATTTTTTTAATGTTATAATAATGATTGTACTAAAGCATATATTTATGAATAGTAAGATTGTTATTTTTTCCCTCTATTTCTCCATCTTTTATTTACTCTAGACATTCGTCCTCCTCAAGAAAATATGATTCCATCGTTCTGTAATCTTCCTCTTCCTTCTCCTTCTTTTTCCTCCTCTTAGCTCTCTTTCTCTCTCTCTCTCTTTATTTCTTTTTCCTGTTCTTCTACTGTTGCTACTGTCAGATCACTTTTTTTGAGTTGTTGTTGGTTTTGTCCCTGTATTTTTTGTTATGGCTGTTTCTAGACCCTGTCTTTGATCTTGTTGCCGTTTAGAGTTTTGTATTCCTGGTATTTCCCTTTCCCTTTGTGGTCCTGTCCTTGTTTCCTGATTTCTTTCTTCTAACGGTATTGATACCATTACATTTGTTTTTGTTTTTCTTGGGACTGGCCTTGGTTCTTTTCTAATTTCCGGTACTGTCTGTGTTATTGTTTTTGATGCTGTGTTAGACTCCGTACTTGTTATCGTTGTTGTTTTTGATGATACTTTGTTTAAATCTTCTTGGTTTGTTGTTGTTGCTGTTACAATTTCTATTTGGTTGTTGGTGTTTTGGATTTGTCCCTCTTGTTTATTTTCTTGCATTTCTTTTTGTTTCTGATGGGTTCCCTTTGTTATGTCTTCCTGTCTCTGTTTCTCTTGTTGTGTTTGTTTATTTTGCCTTCGTTCTATTAGCTGTTGTTGTTTCTCTCCGGCTTGTGGTTTGGATGGATGTTCTTGTTGTTCTGTCGTCGTCACTCTGATTTCTGCTTGGTTCTCTGTGTTTTTAGAACATCTGTGTGGAGTATGTCCTGTCTGGCCACATCTATTACATGTCCTATGATAAATTCACCCTTTATACCACGATTTAGTTAGAAATCCAAATAAAAAGAAGGCTCTTTCCACTTCTCTCATTTTGCTCTTTTCAATTTCAAAATTTCGTGTTCCATTGTATATTTTGGTTAATGGAATAGTTTCTAGTCTTGATGAAATGACCTTTATGTTGAATTTTTCCTCAAACCTTTCTGCCGTTGCTTGCAATGGTATTTCAGGTGGGGTGTCAGATAGATGTAGCTCTCCAGTTTGTTTATTTATTTTCCGCAAGTGTGGTGTGGGTTCTTTTACTGTGACTTTTTCCCCTGCAATAGTTATTTCCCCATATGGTAATATCGGTTGGGTCCTGATAGGTCTCAATATGTAGCTCTTGTGTCCATTCGGGTTGAGTGAGTAAATTTTCTTTATGTAGTCTGGGTTTATAACCTTGAGTGCTATCATAACTGCTGTTGATCTATTTTATAGCTGAAATGGCTGGCAGCATAGCTGCTGATAGAGCTGACAGTGTGGCAGTACAGGGCTGGTATACTGGCAGCGTAGAGCTGGTAACGTGGCATCATAACCGGAATGCGGCAACTAAGGTGCTAAATGTAGCAGCATAACTGGCAGTGTAACAAGCTAGCTGATAGTGTGGCAGCTTAATTTGTAGCAACTTCTGTTAAAGGATCTGAATTCCGAACTGCAAAAACAATGGAGTGTGAATTCTAATGAAAGGAAATGTGGTTATATGAACAGTACTGTGTGTGTATGTGTGTGTGTGATTGTGTGTGTATGTGTGCGTGCGTGTGTGTTACGAGTCTATGCTCTTAAAATAAGTAACAGAAAAGAGTGAAAGACAACAAGCTTTGTCAGATTTAACAAATAATTTATTTCCCTACAATAAAAAGTGAAAATGAGAAAAACTGTATTGCGAATTAAATCCCAAAATAATCCAAGAATTACCGACATAAGTCCATGGAATTAAAGGCTTGAATAAAACTCAGTACAAGTCGCGAAGAAATCCAAAACCTGAAGGCAATGACGTCTGTTATAGGTAATAGTGTTGATGTGTTACAGTGTTTTGTTGAATCGCAGTAATATAGTACCAGGTTTGAATTCAGTATAAATTCCAGGGAATGTCTTTATCTAAACATTTTATCAGAGCACTTTTGTGTTTCCAGAGAAAATGATCACTTGAATTCAATAATTTGAAAAAAAAAGATTCATCCCAACTGGACACAAGATAATTCAACCTGAAAGTGCTAGATGTTAAAGCACGAATGACCAAGTCCTCACAATTACAAGGTTATATAGTTCTCTACTAGACATCAGGTCACAATTAGCATTTTCTATATATATAAAGAAAACATTACCTAATGGAAATAACCTTCTAGAATGATCCTGATGTTCACAAAACTTAGACCCAAATAAACATATTTACCTCTATTAATAATAATCCTGATAATAAGCCCATACACAGAGAGAATAATTTAGTTATGTATTAGTTGTTTACACAAAATGAAATACAATGTCAATCAAGTCAAGCAAAAGTGAACTCATATTTGGACAAGGTCAAGTCCAGCATACAATGTTACATTACAATAACATGTAATGAAACATTTTTTCAAAAAACTAACAAACCATTAAATCAAAGATACATAACAATGTGAGTGTATTTTATTTTTTATTTGGCTTCAAAAAAGCAAATAACCTGAGATCGTATATTTCCTTCAATCGGATTTTCCTTTTGCGCAAGTCTGTTGCTTTCTCTTAGAAAAATAAGTAAGCCCGTACTATGTTGATATTGGTTGAACTTTGGCTAGGCTTCGCCGTAAACATTATATTGTATTAATTTCTTCCTATATTATACTATTTCAGCTCTGTAATTATATTTTCGATTGTAAGCACTTATCATTTGTTACGTGGTATAGGTTCTCCAAACGTTTGACCTAAATTTTTATGTTCTTTAGGTTCATTATTAATCAAATATTTTTTTCCTTTAATCTATCTCCATTTATGATAAGGGGGATTATTCATGTTATTATTTTTTTGAAAAAAAAAACTGCTTACATCGATATCAGTACTTGCAATGATAAACGAATGTCCGCCTGGTAATGGCACCCTACTCTTACCCAGGAGTTTTCTTATTTCATTGCAAATGTGAGACGTATATATTGACTTTACTCCAGCTAGATAAATACCAATAAGATGTTTCACAGCCTGATGTTGACAACCATACTTCATAGTTTAATTGGTTTAGGGAAAATTACCTATGTTGCTTTGCCCAATTGCTGTGGATCATTATTATCAAATTATATAGTACAGCCATTAACATTATCTGTTAGTTTTATGAACAATAGAGTTTTTCTTATCTGCTAAGCAATGCTTTATAGTTTTAATTTATTTGCTATTTTATGAAACGGTCATAAAACCTGCTTTCATGATAGGAATAAGGTAACTACCTGAAATTTCGTGCAATGCGAAGTCCATTTATTTTAATAAATAATTTACGTGATTAATTCTAAATGTGTATTATACAATCCCAGTTTTGGACTTGGTGCAAGCCTCCTAAATATTTTAGTTCCTCATCAGCCACGAAACCTATAAAAGAATATATACATGCCTGCACTCAGTCACTTGTTGTGAACAGCTTCGGAGTCGGTGGAACCCGTAGCATTTTCAACTTCGTTAGGTCTTTGAAACCTTGCTCACCTTCGAAATACAGGATTAAGTCTGGACTAACTATTTATTCACATTTTGTTCAAAAGCCCACCTGCTCATTCTTGTCAGCTAAACTCTTGGGATAAACAACTTCATTGTATAGTGCATCTGGCCGCCCTCAGGGAAAGGATCTGTTTTGCTTTATTATGTCATGTTGGCCGGGGTATCGCTCCATTTGGTTCAATCACACATCATCATCATCATCATCATCATCATCATCATCATCATCATCATCAATCCCTTAACCTAGGAGGTCGTTGGGGCACCACAGTTGACTTTACAACCAATACTCTCCATCTTTCGATATTCTCTACTGCCCTTTGGGAATCTCTAAATCCCATGCCCGTCCACTCCTTAATGTTGTCTTCCCACCTCTTTTTCTGTCTGCCTCTTCTTCTGCACCGTCGCACTGTGCCTTGCAGGATTGTGTTTGCCAGTCCAGATGATCCTGAGACATAGCCGTACCACTTTAGTTTGCGCTTCTTTACAGTGGTCAAGAGGTCTTCATAGTATCCAATGGCTCGTTGGATCCTGTTGTGGACTTCTTCGTTGGTTACATGGTCAATGTATGAGATCTTGCGGTAGCATCTTATTTCGAAGATCTGATGTGAGCGTCCATGTTTCACAAGCACACAGAAAGATGGATATGACAATCAAGTGCATCAGCCTTATTTTGGAACCAAAAGCAATGTTGGTATCTTTCCATATTGGTCTCAATCTTGTTATTGCTGCTGTTGTCTGGGCAATCCTGCAAAGTAGTTCTGGCTTGGAGCACTCATCTGTGATAATTGATCCCAAGTACTTGAAGCTTGTGACTCTTTCCAGCGTCTGTCCACTGACCTTTATTTCTGCACTGATGCCATTGGTGTTGTTTTTCATCAGTTTGGTTTTTCGGCGCCAATCTCCATACCGTTTGCTGTGGAGGTTGTGTCGAGACGCCCAACCAAGTCAACCAGTTCTTTTTCATCTCCTGCTAAACTATCAATATCATCTGCGAAGCAAAGGTTGGTGATTGTTCTTCCTCTGATGCTGACAGTGCCCTTGTGATCATGCAAGGCATCATCCATGATCCCTTCCAGGAAAATGTTGAAGAGTGTAGGTGACAGTATACATCCCTGTATGAATCCAACTGTTGTTCGAAACCAATCTCCTCTGCTGCCATTGATGAGAACAGCACTGGTGACTGATCAAACTGATGGTTCTGTAGTTTTGTCATAGCTATAGGTTTCCTTTCTTGGGGAGCACGATGATCAACGACTGAGTCCATGTGGTGGGCCTTTCTCCTGTCTGCCATATCTTGTTGCAGATTGTTGTTAGGACTGTGACTATCTCTTCTTCTCCTGCTTGAATGGGCTCTGCTGGTCCGTTATCAATGCCGGCTGGGTTTCCTTTCTTTAGTGACCTAACTGCAGTTTCTACTTCTTCATGAAGAATGGGGATGTCATCAATTTCTTCTGCCTGTGGGAAATTTAGTACTGCTGGATCTCCTTGGGTCTTATGATTGTAGAATTCTGAGTAGTATTCTGTCCATCGCTTGAGAATCTCTTGATCTTCTGTAAGGCACTTTCCTGATTTGTCTTGGATGGTGGTAGTTTTCCATTGTTTATGGGTTGTGAGATCTTTCACCAGTTGATATGCCATTTTGCTGTCATTTCTACTCAGACTGTTTTCGATTTTGCAGCATTGTCTTTCTATACAGGATTTCTTTGCCTTTTTCATGCTTTTTCTGATCATATTGTTTATCTCTTGGTATTTTTTAGCTCCTTCATGATCTCTCTTTCCCTTTTTCTGTTATCTTCTTTTGTCGCATAGTTCAAGGACATAAATTGTGATCCAATGTTTCTTTGTTCGACGATATTTGCCAATGATCTTGGTAGCTGTGCTAGTCACAGCTGTGTTGAATGTGATTGTTAAGGACTCTAGATCGCTGTCTTGGATGTCCAGGGTTATCAAAGCTGCAAATTTACCACCTATCATTGCTTGGAAGACTTCAGCGACTTTTGAATCTTTCAATTTTTCAAGGTAAAATCTGATTCTTGGTTGGTTAGGCTTTTTGATCAGTCTCCGGTGGAGGCGAAACGTAGTCATTAATAAATCATTGTCACTTTTAATATCTGCTCCTGGAAAACTTCGTGGTTCTGGCGATATTCAGTCCTGTGCAGAATCGTGTTTTCACCAAGATGTATTCAATCTGGTTGTGATGTTGTCCATCTGCACTGTGCCAGGTCCATCTTCTAGATGCTTTGTGAGGGCCGAAAGTGTTGGCTAGCACAAGATTGTTGTAGGTAGCAAACTCTAAGAGCCTGAATCCTCTTTCATTTGTTTCTGCATTGCAGAAGGGGCCACAGGTGCTCTGCCAGTTTGTCTGTGAATCAACTTCCACCTTTGCATTCCAGTCTCCTTCTACAAACAGAATGTCCGTCTTGGGTGAGTTGTTATTCACATCTTGACTATAACTTCCACTGGAGATTTATACGAAACGAAATACTAGTATCTCCTGTTATCCAAGCTATAGTTATTGTGAACTATCCCTAGGTATTATGATGAACTTAAAGTTTGCATCACTTGTAATTTGAGTCAAGATAAGCTCATAACATTAACACCAATTAGGTGTATATACTTCCATTACCGACTAGAGTAATCAGCTGCGCTCAAACAATTGAAGAAAAAGATGTATGTCCATGAAGGGTCCAGAATAAGTTTTAGCAGTGACTGTCTGCTCAGGATCCGTCAGTCCTACCTTTCCGTCATTCAACGGTCGAATACCACTTTCACATTTGAATAATTATTCTACGTTTTTAGAAAAGTTTGGATTTACGAACTTGGAACCTATTCGATTTTCTTTCTTATATCGATGAAAAAATGTTGTGTAAATAAATCTTAAAATATATAATTTAATAAATTCGAGGTAAGTATTCATTCAACCTTGAGCAGACTGGCAAACATAACGAACGAA
>JAECUM010040123.1:0-12178 GCA_016617855.1 Megalonaias nervosa | reverse complement strand
CATTTGCGTTTAGAAAGACCCAGCGTATTTCAGACAATACAGCGGCAACGTGCTCGAAAACAGCCAAACACGTGGTACAGTTGTGCCTCAATTGGCTGGCAAAGATTTTAGTAGTACAGTTTGTTTACTCTATTCGAATAACTGTCGGCTATCGGATCTATTAACCTGAAGAAGGCATTTTTAAATGAAAGAGTATGGTATTGAATATAAACAGCCATATTTTTTATTATATATCCATTCAGTCTTAAATGGCGATTAATACGATGTTCAATCCATATTTCCGTATAGCAGATTCTTACTTGGACTATTTACTTGGACTATTACTTGGACTAGTTCAGTGACATCCGCGCGACATTATTCTTCGACATGTTGACACGATCTCTTGTAACAAACATTTCTTCTGAGTTTCATGCACATTGCATAGCTAAAATAATCTAACAACATTAAATAGGGGTATTAATAAAATCTGCATTCGCGATCTGTTTCGAGACAGCAGAAAGAACGAGTTTTATATTGCATAGGAATACGCCTCAGCCTGACAGCTTCGACGTATCAGTAAGCCATATAAAATTTGTTCTTTCCACCAACTCTGAAGTAAAATCTGGTGTGTGTGTGTGTGTGTGTGTGTGTGTGTGTGTGTGTGTGTGTTTAAGACTGCAAGTAGGTCGAACTCCTCAAAGTCCTGCATTTCTCATTGATTTCATTTCAGTTCGTAAATGCTTACTTTCCAGTAGACGTACAGGCAGCTTGTAATGTTCTCCGTACAATTAGCCACTTCAGTGAACGATCCATTAATAATATCTGGCGCTCTGTCTGGTGCTGTAAAATTTCAACGGCAATAGAATATGAATTGCTCACAATCATGTGGTGCAAATGTTAGAATTATAAGATTTGTCAAAATTTAACAGCAAAATGGATGATCTCTTAAAATTACAAGGTGACTGCTTAATGTTACAGCAACTGAAGAATTAATCCGAATTCTTTCATACTGATATTCATTAACGTGTGTGTGCGTACGTGTGTGTGTGCGTGTATGTGTCCATGTCTGCAGTGTGGTAATTGATAGTGATGTCTAGAACTGGGACATCAAGTCCTCAAGACATGTAGCATGATGTACCCCACAGTCACATTATCCTGACACCAGGCCGACCAGTCCTAACACTAACCTGTCATGCTGAGCGCCTAGCGAGACAGCTATTAGTATCATTTTTATAAGTCTTTAGTATGACTCGGCCGGGGTGAGAACCCGAGACCTCCTGCACCCGAGACGGACGCTCTAACCACTAGGCCATCGGAGAGGTCCCATTAACGTAAGAATGGGCGCAAAGATATTATGTTGGCAACTGGTTTTAATGTCTTCGTATTAAATTTTATAAAAAGATTTACAAGCTGTGAAATATAACTCTCCCTAGAAAACTTGTGAGTTCCTTTGTTCCCGGACTTTGCGTTAAAGGCATTGACCTGAGTCATGTATTGCCAAGCATCGGGCATAATTTGCTTTGTATAGATTATCATAAAAAAAATTTTGTTCTACAGAAGTAATGTAGTGGGATAGTATAGGGACAATGGGAATTAGCATTACAGACCCCCCCCCCCCCCGGGATAGTATGGGGACACGATTTATAGGGACAAAAAATCACCCTGGGACTGTATAGGGACAATGGGAATTTTGTATAGCGACAAAAGGAATGGCACAGGTAGGGTGACGTCACGGTACTGGACGGTTGCAACAATGTAGCAAGGATCGTCACGTCATGCCACCTGTGTCATTTCTATATAAAGTTTGAATCATTCGCTTTCGTGTTTGTGTATAGCAATTACCATGCCGTCATGCCACCTGTGTCATTTCTATATAAAGTTTGAATCATTCGTGTCCGTGTTTGTGGATATTATAATATTATACCCAAATTATACAACTGACTAAAAAAAAATTTTTAGATAAGAGAATAATGTTTTTGTGAGTTAAAAGATAAATTAAACAATCGAATAAAGTTTTTAGACAAGAAAGAAATCTTTTCGAGGCAGTGGAGTGGCCCTGAAAAGAGCCTTTGGGTTTTGCTTCTATTGTCTCCAGATCTTACACCAGCTTCTTAATTTTCCAATGATTCCTTTCTTCTTTTTCTTTTCTTCGTCTGGAATCCAGTCATGATGTCCCATTGCTCTAAACTTTTCCTGTACCTTCATCCAGTTTTAATTTGGTCTTTCGAAGTCCTCTTTTCTCTTTCTGTTTTCCTTCTCCTTTCTCTCTTTTACCCATGTGTCTTTGATTTTCGTTGCCTCTTCTTTCATCACTTTTCTCATTAGGTCTTCAGATTTCCTTAATTTCTCTAATCCCCACAGGACAAAAAACCACTCCGTAAAATTTGCTTGCTCTTCTAAAAAGCACTTCACCTGGATGACATTATCAAGTGCGTCCTTCAATGTCCCCACTATCACATATTTACGATGGATGAAGCCTCTTATTTTTTCCACCTCCTCTTCTATCATCCCTGCCACCTGATCCCTGGCTACGTTCAGGCTAGTGACTTGACTGGTCACAAAGTCTTGGCTGTCTGGATAGTTCCATTCTTGTTCTAGCCATTCCACCATGTAGGCTGCATCCATCATCCAAAAATAACTGTCTCTTAACTCGTTAAACAATTCCATCTTGTGTTGACTAGTCAACTCGGGTAGCTAGACTGACGAGCGTTCCGCGTTATATACATCAAGCACGGACGTAAACGAAAACATCCCTTACACTCACTTCACATATGATATACTATCCACACAAACGTACGAGAATGCATAAAACACACACCTATTTACTATCCACACCAACAAACGAGAATGCATAAAACACACACCTATTTATTATCCACACCAACGGACGAGAATGCATAAAACATACACACTATACTATCCACACAACGAACGAGAATGCATAAAACATACCATATTTACTATCCTCGCCAACGAACAAGAATGCATAAAACATACCATATTTACTATCCTCATCAACGAACGAGAAAGCATAAAACACACACACACACATATACTATCCATACCAACGAACGAGAATGCATAAAACACACACCTATTTACTATCCACACCAACGAATGAGAAAGCATAAAACACACACACACACACACACACACATATATTATCCACACCAACGAACGCGAAAGCATAAAACACACACACACACACACACACATATACTATTCTCACCAACGAACGAGAATGCATAAAACACACCTATTTACTATCCACACCAACGAATGAGAAAGCATAAAACACACACCTATTTACTATCCACACCAACGAACGCCAATGCATAAAACACATACCTTTTTGCTATCCACACCAACGGACGAGAATGCATAAAACATGCAATATTTATTATCCTCACCAACGTACGAGAATGCATAAAACACACCATATTTACTATCCTCACCAACGTACGAGAATGCATAAAACATACACACTATACTATCCTCACAAACAAATGCGAACGCAAACACACACACACACACACACACACACACACACATCAGTAAAAAAGTGAGTGTTTATAGTCACACTACTTCACATTCACACCAATTGGCAAATTGAATAGTGTGTCTTTTCTAGAGATCTGGTTAGCCCTGAGAAGGGCTGTTTTTCTAACTCCAAATGCACCTGGTTAATGGTGACACCTTCCAGGCCGGGCACCACACAGACAACGTTTGCTCCAGTCATTCTCCCAATTGATTTGTCTTGTTAGAAGTGCAGAGGGGGGTTGACTGGCCTCATCATCCCAGTTTTCACTCTGAGGGATGGTGAAGACTTCCCTGTGTCTTCTATTTTGCAGCCGGGGATAATGTTGCTGACGCTGCGGCTCCCACTCTTGCCGCTGTCTCTCCAACTCCTCCACAATCTCCTCCCAGTTTTCCATCTGGGAGACAGCGACTATTGGTACTGGTGGTAGTGGTTGTGGTTGTGGCTGTAGCTGACGTGGAGCTGGTAGTACCTGTGGAGGTGTCCTCACCTCAGGCGTCACCTCACACTTAGGCCTCATTATGAGGTGTGGCAGGATCCTTTCCTTCTTCTCTTTCTTCTTTTTCCTCTTCTCTTCCTCCTCTTTTATTCTGGATTCCTCCTGTATTGCCTCCTTAGTCAGCTCGTCTAAAATATGTCTGGCATACTCCAGGTGCATTTGGAGTTCCAACAATTTACTTATTCTGCTCATTCTTTATAGTTGTCTCGTTGACGATGGGAAGCCACACTGACGATCGCGTCGCTTTATATACTTGAAGCCCGGACGTGAAGGCAAACATCCCCTAACACCAAAAATTACCATCACATCAAACGCGCGGACCTAAAAGAAGCACTCACGTTGACTTTTTACTTACAAACACAGACATGCACGATTTGACAAGACAGAGAAAGTTAAGTGCTTATAGACACACTTCTTTTTTTTAAACACACACACACACACACACACACACACACACACACACACACACACACACGCAGAAATTTGTTTTGGCAATTTGAATTAGTATGTCTTTTGGAGAGTATGGGGGTAGCCCTGAAAAGGGCTGCTTTTTTGTTGACGGGGAGTGATGTCAATCCTTTTTACTGTCTAAGATTGCGTCCCCGTCTGGCAGCAGGCTTTCCTATACGATACGGTCTGCTTCTGCGGAAAGAGAAGAACTCTTTTGTGTCCACACGGCAGTCGACAAAACCTCTGTCTGATTCTTGTTGCTGCTGCTGCTGCTGCTGCTGCTGTTGCTGCTGTTGTTGGTATTGTTGCTGTTCTCTCTGCTTCTGAAGTCTCTACTTCTCTGTCCATTCTTCTTGTTCTTTCTTGATTTCCTCTCTGAAGACCTCTTCTATCAGGTCTTGGGCTATGGCTAACATCCTGACATTCTCTATCTCTTCAGGCTTAGGTATCAGGTTTAGCCTGACACGATGTAAATTGACGTAAGCTTCGTTCATCTTGGCTAGTCTGGAAGGCATGTTCATAGGTTGACGAGTCAACAGTGGATGACCAGACTGGAGACCAACCCGCTTTATATTGTTCAAACGCGGACGCGAAAGAAAACATTCTTACTCGGTTTTAGTGTCGGAACGTTATGATAGCGAATGTCATGGTGAGGGATAGAGAGAAAGTCAAAGAGCATATATTCACAGTGCTTTTTGAAAACAAACAACAGACACATTTTTTTTCCAAAACACAACATTTTTTATTCAATCAACAACTAACCACTAACAAGTAACAATAACATCAAACAAATTATTTTTGACAAGGTTGACAACGTTGTGAAATCATGTGAGATTTCCATTGATGGAAGTCATGAGGTCATTGATGTACACTACGTTTCCTAGCTAAAGACAAAAGATAACTATAATGGTCACAAAACCATCGATCTACTTTCTCATCGTTTCTAGAAGAGTGGCGATCAAAATAAGTCACTAAATGTTCTAAAGGATATCCAAGACTGCGTTGATGAAGAAAATACACACAATATTGTTCACACACCATGGAATCTGTGCCTTGTAATTTCACATTATTGTATCGTGTCGTCTGGGCATTTCTTCTCATAAAGTCAATGATATCGTCTTCCAAAGGGGGTAATCCATACGAATCAAAATATTCCACGCAATCCTCTTGAGGGAAGTAGACGGCAACCCAGTGAGTTCCTGGGAGATGACTTTCGTCCGTGTTGATGACATAAGCTTGATGGTCTTGAGATTTGCGATTAGGTAGTTCATCTTTAGCGCACACGACAGGATTCCAAGAAGCAGTATACGAACTACTGTTCAAAAGGTAATAAAGTTCCCAGGTATCCATTTTTTTGTTGTGTTGTTTTTTTCACAGGTAATGATAAGTCATCAATTCAACTCTGACTTTTTGTTTGAAACGCTCTGTCAAGTAGCCGTTTCTTCGCCTTGTCTCCGCAATTTGGGCTAAGAGAGCTTCGATGCGATAGATCTCTAAAGTAGTCAATGGAGGGCAGGAATGATCACGCAAGCCTTTATACCACTGATGCAACACTGCTTCTTCCGAAATGAGACTCCAAGCGTCGTCCAGATACTCGTCCAATTTTTCTTCTTGACTCATCATCATACATTTATCGTGTTGAATTTGACTGGGATGATCGTGTTGACATCCATAACAATATTTCTTACTCAATTCTGTAATTGTATCCGCCAGGTGTTTAGCAAAACAGGACACTAAATGTTGTTCTTGTTCTGACCATCTGGACGTGACCACTACCTCGTTCTCTTTGTCTTGGTCTTGGGGTTCTGTTTTCACGCTATCCTCCCATTCCATGTCCAAAGATTCTCTATCGTTCCATGAGGGATAGGAGTCTTCCATTGTTTCTAATAGTCTAGAATGACTTCTCTCAAACTGTTGATTTCTGTGGTATTATCGAATTCGGCATACAAAATGACGTTGACCTTCTCGGTGAGAGCTTCTGAAAACTGAAGTTCCACACGCAGTTGACCAGATTTTATAGGGTGGAAATGTCCCTCGTCCCTGCCTTGGTCTGGAGTGAAATCAAAGGCCCACAAAGTGTAACCTCCTACATAATCTTCGTACGAAATATCGTGACTGGTTTTGGTTCCTAGTTGTCCGGTAACTTCGTACAGGGACAAGTACGATCTCAAGTAATTCTTCTGGGCAAAGTTAGGGTCTGGTACACAAGGTCTTGCCATCGCGACTGACTTCGATCTTGGACACTCTGTAGTGCTTAAACTGTAAAGGATTTTGATCGTGGGCTCCGCTGAGGGCTGCATTACTGATGATGCCAACGATTAAACGTTTCGGTAACTGTCCGTGGAACAGTTGATCTTCGATCTTGGATCGGAGTCCAGCAGCAATGGTGACGTTTTCGCTTCTACACGTCGTATCGGATACTTGGCGGTCGATCTGGTCAATGTTTGACTGATGTCTTTTCCCGCTTTAGGTAACACTTCTACGCGACGCACGTAAAGTCTGGATTCTTGGATGATGGTTTTGTACTCGTTGGCATGAGCCATCAAATGGAAAGCGACACTGCTGCGATTGAGTCTCAGGCGAATATCCACTCCGTTCATCAAATACTTGTCTTGCAACCACATGTCCAAATGCAAGGGATCCATCAGTTCTAAACTACGAGCTTGCTAAATTTTCCTTCGACGGTTGTTAAAACCCACATTGTGAGGATTGTCATTGGCTGTCAGGGCTGTGTCGTTAAACGTGTCTTCACCTGCGGTGTCAGGTTTCCATACCACGCAAGCATCCAGATGAGTGTTCTTGGCCTCTTTTCCGTACGTCAAGAGATTTTCTAGGTACGCTCGGCAAGGGTAAGTATCCATACTGCTGCTGACCAGTTTGTTATTCAAGTACAAATCCACTTCGCTGAACAAGGAATGCATGAAATTGTTGACGGGAGCTACTCTAGCATCGGCTCCCGGATTGGTGTTGTCGGTTTTGATCACTTTCAGTTTCAGATACAAGTAACTGCTATTCAGATCGATGTAATCTTTGGGTTGTCCTTTGATTTCAAACTCGATGGGAGCTGAATCCGTCAAAGAGGAGACGGGATGAAATTCAACCCATTGGGATTCTTGCATCGTCATCATGGTGGATGGCATGGCAAACATAACCAGTTCCGACTTGGAACAAGCACAAGACTCTCGGTGCATCATTTTCTTTTATTAATAATCAAAAACGTCTAACTCTCGGACAGTTTTTCTTTTCTTAGCCTTTCTAGCTCTAGGGGCGTGAAGTCCTCTCAAAGGGTGATTTCGTCGTCTTTTTCTGCCTTTTCCTTCCTGTGGCATCAGGGAAGCAGGAATGCCTGACTCGGCATTGCCCAGGACATTTATAGGAGTTTCTCGCCGGCCTAAAATGTCTTTGCTTCACAAGCCATTTTTGCCTGCTCTCAAGAAAGCTTCTTTAGGGTTTTGTTTGTCAATGATGACATTTTGGAGAAATTTTTTGCCGTGCGTCAACGCTTCATCTTTTAAGGCGTGCAATCCCCGTGTCACCATCGGTTTCAAAACGGGAGCCACCTTACGAAAGGCTGCTTTTAGCATATCACCTAAACCATGTCCTCGCTGTCGAGCGACTCCTTGGTACACAGGATACATGACTGACAAAGGGTTAGGGTAATCGTTTTCGAAACTGTGACTTTCCCTTTGGTGAATGAAATATTTTGTCCCAGATCTCCTTTTATTGTAATGTTGACAGTGTCGAAATACGACTTACTGACGGGTAGATAGTGAGGATGTACAAATTCGCGGTGAACATGATAGGTGTTTCCATCTTCCTCGTCAGCAGCCGTGGCAGAATCCACTTTGAAAGGAATGACACGCAGTAACTGTACGGAGGTGTGGCCCACCACGTTGTACTCCACCACATCGGAATACACAAACATCAAATTCAGTCCTTGGTTCATTTCTACAGGGAATCGAAAATATTTCGCAAAATCCAAGTTACTGGTTATGGCTGGTATTTCGTTTCTAATCTTGATCGTCTTGGGGTCTCCATCCAAAATATCATACAATTCAGGACAAAATGTAATGGCCAATACTTTGTCCTCTGAAAATTTGATGAGTAGGCGACGAGATATTTTGTGGTACTCGATCGTGACACTTCTTCTGGCTTTCTTCAAGGCTTTACCAAACATGAAATTGAACCTGTCAACAATGACGTTCACCAAATGTTGACTACTAAAATAATAGCCGGCAGGAACTTTCAACAGATAAGTGGTTCGTTTAGTTTTGGGGTCTTGTGATTTCATAAAGTCAGCTACACTGGCGCGTTCATCCATGGCTTGTTGCACTTGTTCGTCATAAACTTCTACCGTAAAAGTGCTTTCATTTTCGACGATGTTTTTGATTTGTGTAGGGTGAATCACTTTCACTAAAGCCACTTCCCAATGGGCTTCGTGATCCAATTGGATAGCTTGAGGTAATCTGACCGTGTAACAGCACAAAGTGTTATTGGGAAACACCTCCATGGAATTGTCACTGGGTAACGTTAAGTAAAATTGGTTGTTCATAATTCCAGAGTTCTAGTGTCCGAGGAGTCACTGGAAGTCAAAGGAGTGTCTAAAAGAGGATTGTTGTGATTGGATTGGTGGCTAACGTTGGACGTAAGACTCCCGTTGTTGTTGTTGTTTCCGTTAGAGGAATATTTCAGAGACGGATTGGGAAGAAGGTAACCAATGCAACTGCTAAGTCAAATAGTCCACAATTGTTTGTCTCCTTGCTGCAAACTCAAATTGTCAATGGCAGCACCGATGACACAATACACCACAAAGATCTGGCAGAAAAAGACGATTTGCGTTTTAGGCACACGTTCTCCACACCACACCCACAAGGGTTGCTTTTGTAGATCTTGCAGAGAAGAACTGGGGAAAGGAGTGGTCACTGCAGTAGCTGAGGCTGTGTTGAAGGGCATAATGGTAACTTCTTTTTATAGTCGATGAGTTGTGAAGCGTCAGTCCAAGAGTCAAAACTGGAAGGATATCATTTTCAATGTACTTTGACTTCTTTGACACGTCGTTTTCCCACTTTACGAGTTCTTCGATCGAGAATGCTTACTATCTCGTACACGTCGTCTTCTTTTTTGGTCAGACGTTGTAACTCGGGCAAGTAAAACGTTCCTTTTAACATTTACCCGTTCATGTCTTCCAATTTATAGACAGGAGGATAACGGCCACGCACTCTTTCAGTGACACGAAACAATTCAGTGGTCCAGTTGGGTTAGTAACCTTTGTCGAAAGTGCGTTTGGTTTTGCCAATGCGCACCCAATCTCCTGATGCCAACACTCCACCTTTCTTGGGGACAGTCACTGTTGGGGACGTACCAAACAGACGCTCGAAGACGGCCACTTCGTTGTCAGCAGTCACTTCTTGGGGGCACGCCCAATGCTCCGATGGTAAGATTGGTTGTACGATTGGACGAGGTGTGGCAAGACGTCGATGTACTTGAGAGTGTGTTGATGCGTAAAATATTTCCACATGCGTTCTTTCAAGGTGCGTTGAAAACGTTCCACGATGCTAGCTTTGGTTTCGGGATTCTCAGTGGTGAAAAAATGAATGTCACGTTTCTTCAATTCTTTTTGGAAAGCTTGGTTTAGAAATTCGGTGCCTTTGTCAGTTTGCCATCGAAGAGGGTGACGACCGCTTTGTTTCAACACCAGTTTGAGGGCTCGCACTAACTCACTGCTCGATTTGGAAGTCAATGGTACGACCCAAGCAAATTTGGAAAAGACGTCGATGACACAAAACAAATATTTGTAGCCACGATTGTAGGTGGCCAAATGAGAGACATCGGCTAAATCGGCTTGCCATTGATGATCGATACCCTCCACTTGGGTGCTATTTCTGAAAAATTTTGGTCGAATGGGTTTGTGTAAGTTGTACGTGGCTTGTTCTTGTAACCATCGTTGCGCATGAGGTAAACGGATACTTTTCAGTCGAGTTTTGGCAGCACGACACAATTTCTGAACTCCTCCATAACCTGCGGGATGGGATGGATCGTAGTAAATGCTGGCTAACACCTTCTCCAATTTTTTAATAAGTGATCCAATCTTCACTGATGCTACTCTTATCTTTCTGTGGTATTTTCTTGGTTTGTAATGCTTTGCGTGTCCGAGGAGCAATAGGTGTTGAGGAGGACGGTGTTTGAACAAGGGTAATCAGTTCTTGTTTCACTTCTGTCTTGGCTTTCGTTTTCTCTTCTGAGGAAGAAGGAGTAGCCATCATCATTTTAATCCAACCAATTCTGGATGTAGATGTTGTTGTTACCTTGCATACTTTTTCTGGTGGAGTTTGAAGCTCTTCTTCTTTTCCTGTCTTGATCACTGGGACTAGTGGTGGTGGACTTTCTGTCTTGACCATTGGAGGTGGTAGTGGTGGTGATGGATTTTTCATCAAGCCCATAAAATCTTTCAGAGTGGGTTGAGCTGTTTCATCTAAAGCTTTTTGGTGAAAGAGCTTCAGTCGTTGTAACAACTGACCGTACCGTTGCGATTTTTCCGTTTCTGACAACTCGCTGAGATCCATCAACGATTGCAATTCGTGTTGTAACTGGGACATTTCGGTCAAATGAGGATTGGGAGGTAAATGAGGGGTTCGTTGTTCTTGCCAACGATGGTATTCCATCCATCGTTTGTAAGGCACTAAAGCCAGTTTTCGTCCTTCCATCGGATTTCCAGGATCACGTCTGAGATCTTTTGACTCCAAAGGTCCCTTTTATCTTCTACGACCTTTTTATCTTCATCCTCCCAGGATGTTTCCCAATGCTCCTTTCAGCAAGGATCCTCCTATTGTTCCCATTACTGCTTTCAGCAACATGGGCAAAAAGGGTAAAATTCCTCCGCGTTGCACCAACATCTTTTTCTTTTGACCAATGGGTATTTTCTTTAGGACCATTTGGCGCAGAACGTGTCGATGTTTGGCTAAGCATTCTTTCTGGTGTTTAGACAAAGGTATTGTGCCTTTCAAGACATTCAGACAACATTCGCACACGGTATCGATGACGTCTTTGGAGGTAGTTTGAATGAGTTTTTTTCGGATGGGTGGAGGAGCTTTGGACAGGACGGACAACATGTCCCAATGTTTGGCTAAACGAGGTGGCAGCCCTTTCCTTTTTCCTTTTCCTTTTCCTTTTTGGACAGAGGAACGACGATGGTGACGGTGTGCACGTCTTGGAGGGGACATCTTTGGGCGTTGAGCAGCCTCGGGTCTTTTTTATACTGGAAAGCGATGCCACTGATTGTCTTTACGTCATATCAACTTGATGACAGGCAACACACGTCGTGGAGGAGTTCGCAACGGACTAAATCGGGACAGTTCTTGCTTGGACAAATCCAGTAAACTCTGTAACACACCCGTTCTCTCTTGGACTTTGATTTTGGGGGCAGGAACTTTGTGAGCAGCGGGCACTGCCGCTAAAGAGGAAGAGGGTGTCATCGCTGCAGGAGAAGTTTTTGGAGACGCTCTCTTGCGGGTAGAAGCTGTTTTCTGTGGAATTTTCTTTTTCTTTTTCTGAGGTTGTGACCTGGCCTTGACACCGTTGCTCTTTTTCTTTTTCTTCTGGGTACGTTTGGGTGTGGCTTTTTTCTTGGGGACGACTTTGGGAGCATTAGGATCCCATTTTAAGTTGGAACTAATGATGACACCTCCTAGAGAACCGCTTCCTCCAGGTTTCAA
>JAECUM010040122.1:0-28747 GCA_016617855.1 Megalonaias nervosa | reverse complement strand
CACACACACACACACACACACACACACACACACACATACATTACTTGACATTGCTTAAGATCTATGTTGCTGTTTGCAGATTTTAAAAAAATGATCGTCAGGTAATGGTGCTGGGCATAAAGAAAACAGTTTTCGCTTCTGGACGTAAGTGTAAAATGTCAGTATGGATTTATTAACGCAGGTATTCTTTTATAAGATAAATGCCAAATAGATATACCACATGCTGATGTTGCCATCTATACTGCCCAGTTTAATTGATTTTGCCAAATTTTTATGTCTGCTTATTGAATCCAAATTATCAAATCTTATAGTATAGTTATCTAAATGTCGAATGGCTTGTATAAAAAACTTATTGTTATTGTATTCTATTTGAACTTATTGAACTCATTTGAACTCAGGTGCTATTCTTGAATGACTCTAGTTAACCGACTGCAATGTGCTAAACTGTATTGCATGGATAAGTATTTGCATTTTTTAATCTGTCGTCCATTAATTATTTGTCTAAAGTTTAAAATGTTGTATCACGGCTAAATGAATGACAAATAAAGTTATTGCTTATTTCAAATCTATATGACATCATAAAAATATAAAGATGAAAGTGAGAGTCTTGACTCAACCAAACTCACAGAGCAGCTAGGGTAAGAATTTTTCTTCAGATTTTCATAATTTCGTTAGTTAATTCTTTACAATTGTTATTTAAGAAAGTGTTAAAATTCCGACGTGTTTATTTGTAAAGACTTACTCTGTCAGGTCAAAATTTCTGGAGGAGACATGGGCATCTGTTTTGTTCTAGGAAACCTTTCTTCAGACAGGCTGAGAATAGTAAAATCGTAAACTGGGAGTTTAAACCTGCCATTGCCGTATAGGCCTTTCTTTATTAAAAAAAGAACGAAAGATAGGTGTATTGGTGGCATAGGACATAGGTATTGTATACATTAACTTTACAGAAAGCTTAGCATATTTCATTTCTTATTGGATGATTATAAATAGCTGTTAACAGTGTTAACAGTCTGTGTTTTACACAATTATTGCACAGAGCGATGTATAGCGTTGAGAAAGTAAATTTACTTTACATAGTACAATTAGATGTTTAGGTTCAAAAACTAGTTAATAACTCTTATGCTAGATACCTTGTGAATTTACTTTCTCATCTTGACCAACTACTTCACCTCCATTAACCGATGAGAAGGTCAGGTGAAGCAGACGGAAGAGATATTTTGACGGGATAGAATTTCGCTCTCGGTCCTGGCACATTTAAGAAATACATGCAATGTTTGTTTTCCTTTTGAAATGACATCCAATGTTGTATTTGAGTTTCAAAATAACGATGATATCGCAAACTGTAGCAACTGTCAGGAGGTACTGACAAAACAGTGTTAGAAAACAAGCTTGTCGTCGTTCATATTTGATAGACTTATTTTTATCCCTAACAAACAAAACAAGTAAAATGAAAACTTTTTGTACAGCTTTAGATCAAGTAAACATTAATTGTTACATACTAAAGTTTAGCCTAGATATTAGGAATTTTTCATTTTGAAAGTGAAACAAGGGGTCAATTTTTTGTTAGCCGTTTTAAGAATAATTGATAAAATTACGTGAACGTCGACAGACAGCAGAATCTTTAACTAGATACTTCGCGCTGACATTTCAGTCTTTGTACATACATACATACATACATACATACATACATTTTAAGCGACTTGAATGGGAGTGGTGGCTGGATAGTACCAACCTGTAAGTTTCCGAGATTATTATATCTGTTCTGAGCATTTCGTCGTATAAAACAGTACTTCCCCAACCAAATCTATCTTCTTCTCAGCCTTGCAGACTACTCAATTTACTTTTCAACCTTTTCTTATGGCTTGAGACATTACGTACTTTGGAGAACCCTACTACCTTTTGAGGAAGCAAAAGTACCTTAAGGCATGCCGAAATTCAACTGAAGAGCATCTAGAAAACATTAAAAGTATATTTTCAGCTGATTGTTGGATTGGTCATAAGTGAGTTTTTAAGTTGCTCATTTACTCAGTCACTCAATCTACTTACATACAAATGGTAAAAGTTTCGCTATTTGTGATGTTGCACACACACACACGCACACACACACTCACACTTTATATATATATATATATATATATATATATATATATATATATATATATATATATATATATATATATATATATATATGCTGCAAGACTGTTTTTCAGATAGATACGTAGATATTGGTAAGCTGCACCTTCTGGAGACGACGATATTAATCCATCGATCTGAAAACTATATCTATTGGAACCTGAATCACATTACATTTCCGATAAATGACACAGTTAGACTGAAACTGTCCGATTGATTGTGAGGATCCATTTTGATCGATTTTCCAGTTTAAATGAAATAAGGTAATAAAAATAATCATATCCGCACCACTGGCCTAATGACTTTTAATGATGAGACATTTTATGCGTCAATAAACAGATAAAAGGCAGTCAGAATTTCATTTTCAGATATCATATGTGCTAGCGTGCTGCCATTCTCATATCCCTGCCGGAGGTTAATTTACTTTTTTATCACTGGTCTGATACTTTGATTTCGCGTATATTATTGGATTGTTCGTCATTGTATTGTTCATTTTATACGTTCCTTGATAACAATGCTCACCTGAGCTGACTCAGGAAGCTGGAACTTCCACTCAGATGAGGGCAGCAAATTACCTTGATTGAAACAAATGCTTTTCAACGCATCTGCTGTAGCTTAACACATTTTCCGTATGAGAGCCCACAACTAAAACACGAAGAGAAAACCGTGATTGGCGCATATTAGGAATATAAAGCCAAAATTAACACTTAAAGTACATGACAAAGCTGTGTAGTAATGAAACAAGCCAGAGGTCCGATGAGTTTGGCTTATCGTTTATGGCTTGTAGTCGTCAGTTTTCAAAATAGTCATCAGTTCTCATCGATTATAACCACCAAAACAAAATGTATAATGTACTGGTCATAAGATCTGATAGTGATGCTGGGCCAAACATGTTTCTATATAATTTAGTTTCAGTAGATTAAACTTAAAGTATATTTTCTGAATCATTGTTTTACGATTTGTCATACTTTTCATTTTCTGAATCAGTTTTACGAGTTGTCATACTTTTCAAGAACAGCATAATTTCCCCAAGCATTCGTGGATCTGGCCGTATCGGGTCTGAAATGAAGTACTGAATTCGCTATGTTAATGCAGAAAAGCCCAACTTGTTTTTAACTACACCGTGCTGCTCGAGCTAACACTACAACACTTCTCTTCACATGCATAACAATCGATTCATATGCCGGAAAGGCAAGCTCTCAAATGTTGTTACCGGAAATAGTCTACTTTCACGCTCGGAACATAAATATAAAGTGATGCTGGCTTTTTGTGTCGGCTTAACCTAAATGACCATTTTCACATGACTCTATTACTCACTAATGAAATTTCCATTATCTCATTACCAATTGATTTAAACCGGATTTTTTTAAAGACAATATTAGAAAAGGGCAGGAGACGATTGCTGCATGGTAACAAATACGTGATATCATCTTTTAAAGTCAAATTCAACTGACTTAATGGATATTTTGCATTACACACATTTCTCACTTACAGTGGAGATTTTGCCAGTTTCAAACAATAAGTCGTAATTTCTCGCATATTTACACTTACCACTATCTATAGCACATGGAAGTATTTCAGTCAAACTTTTTGAGATAAATACTTTTCGGTGCAGGAGAGTAACATGTAATCGTCCTAGCAATATGTACACTACTTATATAACAGAATGGTAAACATGACAAATATCAATAGTGGCAATGAGGTTTTTTTTTTCTATTCTAAGTTAACTTCACTTGTAGGTTCGGGTAGAAAGTCAACTGAAATATAATCCTTTGGTAAATACATCCAGTATTCATGGAGAAAATAAGTTTTGAATAAGTGAGGCTGAGGAGGCTTACATTACGTTAATCAGTTTAGGTTATTAGAAGAAAAAAAAACCCATAACACAATGATCCAGTAAGTACTTCGACCGCTATAGCGGAAAGGGTTCCGCAGTCGCTCTTGTCTGTCTGTGTGTGAGCATGGAAACTCAATAATCTTCTAATAGGATTAAATTAAAGTTGATACGAAACAATGAATCTTTGTGTGTCGACAGTTTGTTACGTATTCACTTAATGAAAATTATGAATTACATAACCTACTGATGTTATTCGTTACGGTCACCATGCCTACTTCTGTTTTCAGGAGTCACGGTACTAATTCAGTTCCCATAGTAAACCTATGCAAACACCATGATATTAAAAATTCAATAACTTAAAATTTCTGAGTGCCCATGATCAAACCTATATTTGTCAGTATAGATGAAACCTGGATGTCAGCTTCTGTGTAGAGGAAAGGATATGAGCCGCGGCAATTTCTGGACCTGCATGTGTTTGAAACATGTGCTTTCAATTCCGCACCAAAGAGTCAGGTGCTAATTTTAGTAATGAGTGTTCCAAACTCAAGACTGTTAAAGGAATGGAATTCCATCAATAAAACAATGTCTCTATTTTTTTTTCACTTACAACTAGGATAAGCTCTCAAAAGATTCTTTTTCCTAAAACATAACTTTCTTTATTAACCAATCCTGGCCACCCAAGCCCATATATACTCTATTAAATGTTCACCCATTTCCAGGCTGGTTCCCATTTTACCATACCATTAGTACCGTGTGTCCTTCAACGCTATGCGATGAAGGCTATAGCCAGAAACAGTCTCTTGGCAGGTAAAGACAAGTATGTAATTACAGCAAAATGATATTGGCTCCCTGTACAACATCAGGAATTTATCATTATGATGTATACAGTACAATTTTTCAGTCTTCTTTAAGAGTGTTGCGCGCTAGTAGTCGGTGTTGATATCTATATATGCCTCTAGTTATTCTAGAAAAAAGCGATCTACACAGTTAAATATGCTTAATATGAGTACTCCTTCCGGAAGTAATATAACCCATTTTCAATTATTTTATATGTACACGTAGAAATTAAAATGAACGGCGAAGGTAAGATATATATATATATATATATATATATATATATATATATATATATATATATATATATATATATATATATATATATATATATATAATTAACGTTTACTGTAAGTTTATTTTATTTTTGGAACAATTGTTTCTGGCATAAACTGCTTTGTGAATTAATGAACCGTCTGTCTCCTTTTATTCCTTGGAAAAGGGCAGATAAACTAAAATAGTGAAACATTAGCAACTGAAATCAATAAGAAACAATTGCCCGTCGAAAATGTCAATTATTGCGGCCTCAGTATCAGGTTTCGACTGCTTTATATTTGAGTAACCACTGGTAAAGATCGAAAGTGGATAGAATTGACGAAGTGACGTAGTTTGTTGACGGTATCATTGCTATGATAGAATGACATGATGGTATTATAGAATGACATTATAGTATGATAGGAAAGTCCCCAAACTGTTATCCCTTAATAGTTTTGAATTATGTATTTATTTTGATGCATTTGGTATGGGAGTAATCACTTGTCACAACCGTGATTACAATAAGAAAAATTCATGATCTTGCAATTCTTAGGAGTCCATGTTCCTGGCTGTCACAAGTATTATTATTATATGGTCAAAGGAAGTCTAGAAATGTATCCTGAGTGTAATGTTGCATTCTAATCAATAGATCTAGTTACATGCATGTATTGACATACGTAACTAGATCTATACAGTAATGTATACAAGGTATTCGTTGCTTTGAGCTTTTCAAATAGAGCCCCATGTATTTCTATGTTTATCTTGTAGTGTGTGTGTGTGCGTGTGTGATTTAGACATTTTAACGTAGCTTTAACAATTTTTCAGTCATATCCCTACGATGTCTGCAGTGTGATAGTTTATAGTGATGTCTACACTGGGGCATCATGCCGCAGACATGTAGCATGATGTCCCACCCAGTCACATTATCCTGACACCAGGCCGACCAGTCCTAACTAACTCTTAAAGCTGAGCGCCAAGCTAGGCAGCTGTTAGTACCATTTTTGTAAGTCTTTGGTCTGACTCGGCCGGGGATCGAACCCACGACCTCCCGCATCCGAGGCGGAAGCTCTAACCTTATCTTGTAGTTATTAGACAATTCAACAGATTCAAATGCAACAAGCAATATTTGATTAGTTTGCAAAATAAATTGTTAGCTATTTCTGAAAATGTACGCATTAATATAGCTCCGGTATATAAGACAACAATTGAAAATTTGTTTAAAATTTTGACATCTGACGATTCCATCGATGCCAATGCAAATGTCGAGATTTTTAAAACTTACACTCAAAACTTGAAACCATTTCACACTTATAAACAATTTTGGAAATTGTTTTCATTCTCTTGAAATTCACTTGACTTGACTAGAAACACCGCAGTAGAGCATTCTTTAAATCATTCACACCATTCAAATCAATTAGCTTTATCTCTTAAAGACTACAAGCATAGGGATACAACAATATGTTTGCTTATTGCAAATGAAGGCATATAAGTAGTTTATCTTGCAGTTTTGAAAAGAAAGTAACCCAGGAATACTATATGTTTGAATTGTGGATGCCAGTGTCCACATTATTAGATTTATCTTTCAACCATTTTGAGGGTTAATGTGCCATTATTCGGTATAGTATCCAGTATTAGACAGTTTGAGGTAAAGCGACGAGAAAGTAAATTTACTTTATATTGATCTATTATGCCTAAATCTTCAAATATTATGCAAGAGCTACAGGCTAGATATTTTGTGAATTTCTTCTCTCACACTTAAGAAAAGTATGCTTCCAATTTTTACCCCTGTGTAGGTAATTAAATGTTTCGTGTAATCGTAAGGAGTCTTATTGACGGTTGAGAGCTTCGCTCCTATTTCAGTTGGACATGAGACAATTAATCAGATTCACTCTTGTCTTTGAAGTGACACTGAATTGCGTGGCAAGCAAACATTGATGTGGCAAAGTGCATAGCAACTCTCGGTAGGTATCGATAAAATAAAAAAGAATGATTGAAAATAGCTGATTAATAAATACACTTACTTTTGCCCGTGACAGGTGAGAAATGTAAACATTTTATAATTTTCTTTACAATTTTGTATCATAATAAAAATTTAAATTACTTCAGACAAAATGTTCATTATTCCATTTTATAGTATAGCAATCGTCGTCCAGAAAGCGAAACAAGATGTTATCATTGTTTGAGAACCGCCCAATCGAAGCGGCAAAAGAGAAGAAAATAATTGAAGCCGCATGAATAGCGTAGTGAACAAAGTTAATAAATATTACATTCGAGAAGCACTTTCGATAAGGCATTATAAGAGCCTGTTCATTTATTGTGCTAGGTTTGGAAGCGAATAGAATGTTTACAAACCTAATAGATTTACAATTTGTTTACTGATACAGCAGAAAAGAGTTTTCACTTTGCAGTTAACTTTTGCTGTCGATTTTTCCCACGATTATAACTGACATCTCTGCGGGTCTCCGCTGCTGGAATCCTAATGGATTTGTGCATGCGTGATACGACAGTCCTAGAAAAAAGTTGTAATAAAGAACGGTAGTGAGAGTTTGATGGTGTAGGTCTATGTCCGTGATAATTACTAAATTATTCTTTAAAAAAATAGACGTTGATCACAAAATATCACTGTGCAACCGGACAGAAAAGACGATATACAAACCAATGAACCTCTAGAAGCATCGACACACACACACACACACACACACACACACACATTACAGAGCAGCAGCAGCAGCAGGGCAGGCAGGCAGCAGAGTGGCGGGCAAGAGCAAGAGCAGGCATCCTAATTTAACAGTTATATTTGCATTTAAAAAATAATGTGCGATTGACAGACAAAAGAACTTTAAGAGCGTACCCATATGTATGTATGTATGTATGTATGTATGTATATGTATATATATATATATATATATATATATATATATATATATATATATATATATATATATATTGTCATGTATATTTAATTTAGCTGTTTGTTGGTTGAAATTTTTTTTTATTTCATTACATGCTATTGTAATGTAACATTGTATGCTGGACTTGACCTTGTCCAAAACTGAATTCATTTCTGCTTGACCTGATTGGTTTTTTTTTTTTTATTTCATTTTATGCAAACAACTAATACACAGATAAATTATTCTCTCTGTGTATGGGCTTGATTTCAGGATCAGTGTTAATAGAAGTAAATATGTTTATCTGGGTCAAAATTTTGGAGTTTCCTGAATGAATTTTACAGGTTACGGTTTTGATTTTGTAAACATCAAGATCATACTAGAAGGTTATTTTCCATTAGGTGATTTTTTATATAGAAAATGCTAATTGTGTCCTGAGGTCAAGTAGAGAACTATACAATCTTGTAATTGTGAGGATTTGGTCATTCGTGCTTTACCATTTAGCACTTTCAAGTTGTATGTTATATGTTGTGACCAGTAGTTTTAGGCTGGAATCATTTTTGTTCAAATTATTGAATTCAAGTGATTATTTTCTCTGGAAATACAAAAGTGCTCTGATAAAATTCTTGGATAGAGATGTTCACTGCAATTTATAGTATATTCAAACCTTGAATTATATTTCTGTGTTTCAACAAAAAACACTTTAATAGCTACCACAGACACGTCATCGACATCAGTTTTGGGATTTTTCTTGGACCTATACTGAATTTTATTCAGGACTCTAAATTATCTGGACCTGTGTCTGTAATTCTTGGATTATTTTAGGATTTAATTCGCAATACCGTAAGTTCCTTTTTTGTTTTCACTTTGTATTCTAGGGAAATAAATTGTTTGTTAAATTTGACAAAGTTTGTTGTCTTTCACTCTTTTCTGTTACTTATTTTAAGAGCATAAACTCGTAACTGTATATATATTATATATATATATATATATATATATATATATATATATATATATATATATATATATACTATATATATATATATATAATTGTAAGATTCTTTAATCTGTATGATATTATTATTATTACCAATTTTGCTAATTATAGATTTGTGAGTGATCTATTAAAGAGAGCCCCTTAGACCACTCAACCATCAGGGTTCCCCTATTGAAAACTTATAGTGCTGAAAAACTAGAAAATGCAGAGAAAATAATATCAACTGACATTGGTTGAAAAAAAGGAGAATTACGCAACTGCAAAGACTATCAAAAGCACAATGTAATTTGTGGAGTATATATATATATATATATATATATATATATATATATATATATATATATATATATATATATATATATATAACCTTTTTCTCTTTTCCACAATCGATTCAGAATGTACAATGTAGATAACATTTCACTGATTGAAAATTTTGCCTGATAACAGCAGCCAATTCCAAGCAAAGAACTATCACTACATATCAGACTATAAAAATATTATCGATGTATCTCTTTCATCAGACAAAATGTAGCATTTATAAAACATTAAAGCCGGTACACACTAATTGTTACTCCTCCTACTACGATAAAATTACATAGCATGTGTTTCGATTCTGAACTGGGCGCAACAGACGTCAGTAAGCTGGAAAAGGGCAGGGATACTTTGTATAATTAATTTGCAAGAATAGTCAATTACCTTTCGTTAACTTCAATTATTATTGTAGACATGATATATTTAATGATCTTTCTTTAACTTCCACGAGTGTTGTACATATGATAACTTGCTCCACAAGTAGTAACAATTATGAAGTAACATATTACAGATGTAAGAAAGTTTATTTAAAGTCGACAGTCTGAATAACCATAACACTAGTTCTGGACGAGTTAATATAAAATAAATACTACATGTTTCAACAAACCATTAAACAGGTCGTACACACTGTTGTTACGTATCGACTTGTTCAAAAGTAACAAAAGAAAAAGTTTGTAAGTCTGTAAGTTTTAACAAAAATAATTTATTTCCCTAGAAAACACGGTGAAAAGGTGAAAATATGAAATAGGACTTACGGTTTGTGAAGAAAATCCAAACATTTATCCTAGTGCTGAAAAAATACAAGTCCTATCACTAAATAATTTTAACTGAATCCAGGTTCAAATCTTGATGACGTTCCAAGATGGAGGACGACGAGGTCAGATGAAGTCTTTACACAAATGTCCAGAATTTCACGTTGAACCACAATTTGTACTGTACTGTTCCAATTTAGAATGAATTTCACTGAATGTCATTGTCCTAAACCACTCGTGTAGTTCTCCAGGGAAAAATAAATTATTATTTAAAAAGTAGATGAACTCCTATAGCTGTCATCTATAACAAGACACATCTGGAGCTCTACAGATGTAAAGAAAAATAAACTCTTTCCAGCACAAGAAAAATAATACCTTTTTCTCAAGGTATAAGAACGACTCTGACTATTTCACAGGGACCTGAGTGTTTAGAAACCGAACCAAAACGTCATTTCATGCACACGCACGAAGAACGCGTAGTTATTTCATCATCTAACAATCGCAGTTTTACGTGGGTCAGGAAATGACTTTGGCAATAACCAATCGTTTTCATGTAGTGTTTACTCAAATGTACAAACTATGGCATGCAAAAATCGTGCTTATGCAAGTCATAGTACGTTCTAAATAAACACGATGTTTCTTTCAAAAATATCAGATCCTGTGAACATAACCATCATCATAATAAAATATGATGATACAAAAATGAAATAAAAAGAATTCAAATATTAACACACAAGTAATTAAACTACATGGTCGAAACACTGTGAAAAAAAAATGCACAGATAGGACATATTTACAATGAAACAATACAATAGATAGTACATATTGACAATGAAACGATGCACAGATAGTACATATTTATGATGAAACAATGGCAGGTAGTACATATTAACAACGAAACAATACACTTCAGAACTATTGAACTGCCATCAGTGATAGAAGATTGTAAGACAATACAACAATATAGAACATAAAATAAAGAATAAAAAAGATGTACATACATAGTAGAAGAGATACAGTTGAAAATTTAGGTAAGAAAGATTTGAGTTGTGTTATTAAACGCATGGATAAATACCATATTTATTTATTAAGACACCAGAAAATGAGGGTGCTAACGGTTGAAATTAAAACTAAACTAGTCTAAGTAAGTAATTAAAACAAGCATCATGGAAACAGTTTTTAAAGCAAAGAAACTCAGCTAATTTGCCACTGACCGCAAGATCAAATGACTCGAAGAACATTTACACTTAGCCTCAGAGTCAGCCGTTTGAATTATTTTAAATCAGGGGAATTGTTCTCAGTTTTTGGGGCATGCTGCTCCAGAGTCTGGGGCATAGCATTTAAAAGAAAGTTTACCATACCTTGTGGCATTTGCCTTTGGCATCATTTCCAAATTTTAGTGTTCGAGATTATAGTTGCAGTTTTGAAAATGACCAGATTATGAAGTAATTATGTGTCTTCTTGTGAAGCATCATATATATTTCAGTTGCCGTGTTTCTTAATTTTCTAATGTGTAGAGTAGAAAGATTTTCTTTTCTTAGGAGCGAGTCATATCAGCTATTAAAGTCATCAGAAAAATATATTAAAGCCCTATATTATATTTCTCAATGTTATCAGAATTTAGTTTGATACAGAAATACGAAATAAAGGGCATTGTTCAAATATATTCTGTTAAAGCATTTGTATCATTAGCGTTATATTAATCGACAAAATGCCGTTTAGACGTTGCTAGACTTTTAATCATCTTGCTGATTTATGTCACGTTTTAGATATGTGGTTGCTAAAATTTAGTTAATATCTACTCCAACACGTTTACAATAGTCATCACAGGTTAATATGTTGGATAATTTGGATAAATTGGATAATAATGGTATTGCACATTTTCACCAATAACAATGGGTTTTATTTCGAGGGGATTGCTTGCGTACCATTGGCTGCAAACCAGTCTGTAAGTATCTTACTTTCGTTTTGTAGAACAGATATTAGGTTAGTGAATAACTGGAATTACTTGGCCCATACAGTTAGTTTTCGGGCTTGAATTCATTGCATGGTCGTTCTGCAATAATTAGGAGGAAGTAACTTATAAATTCCTCACTGACGCTGTATCTAACTTAATCTTTAAACTTCATAATAATGAAGTTATACTCCCTTCCTAGAACGCTTTCCATGCACCATTCTGAACACAGTAATCGGAAGGCTACAGTAAACTATTGTCTTTCAATAATGATTCTTTTGTTAGCATTTTGAATTTAGTGCAAAATATCTTTTTTTCCAGATCATTCTCCAGCTTTTGGACGTGGTGTATTCGTGTAACTTAATATTGGCTGTTACTTGAGTCATTCTAGACCTACTCAAGTTAAATTAGGTCACAGTTTCCTGCTGTTTTCACACTAATGATTCTATTCTTTTCAGGCAAACTCAGTACTAAAATTTAAGTTTACTGTCAAAGCTTAAGTTAGAGACATAATATCTTAAACTGAAACTGAAGTCTAGAAACAGACATCACGAAAATAAAGAAGACATATCAATAAAATAAACAAAAGGCAAAATTTGATCACAATCTGTCTGTTGGTCTTAAGGTTCTAAGCATTTAAATTTTTGTCAGGGGAGTTTAATTATCGTAATATCATCGTCTTTCCCATACTGTGCTCTCATCACAGGTGAGGAAAAGCAGTTTAAAATAAGTAACTATATTTTAACAGTACTTAAGACACGTTACTTTCTATAAGACACGTTACTTTCAAAATTGCCTATGCAATAGATCTAAATAAACATTCAGCTTGAGCTAAATATATTTGCATATGAGAATCAGCTTGAGCTAAATACATTTTTATAAGAGAAGGAAATACCAACTATTTATATTATTGGTACAAAGAAAGTTTACATTTGCTCGCTTTTTATTAATATTGTTACACTCAAGGATCTAACTACCGAGCGAATTAAATAACTTCTGCGTGAGTCTGGCTTAAAACGATCCATGTTTCCCCTATTTTAAGGACATAAAAAAGACTGTCATCTGAAAGGTTCGTAAACACGCAAACACCACAAGTAATTCCTTTCTAATTATCTAATGACTACACATCACGAAACTCTAATAATTTACACTTAAATGGTTTTTCTTCGTTTACATTTGATTCTTCAGTTAGTCTTTCCAAGCCAAATATTAGTACTTCACGCTTTACAATACAAAATACGACCCAAACACCCAATAGAAAGAAGTATTCCTATCTCAGATTAGTAAACACTTGTACCTAAAATATCCAGGTAATTCCTTATCTTAATAATTTAGGTAGGGTCCATTTTACGAAACTAATTCATGTTATCAAAATGTCTCGTGAATATTTGACGTCTTTTCCTAAAAATTAGTCTGAGAATACTGTACTTTAAGATATCTGCTACTAGAGGTTGACTAATTATTCAGGCTGAGAAATCAACAAATAAACACGAAAAGGTTTATTACATTGTATAACAAAAAACAGCAACTTGAGTTTCAGGAGAACTGCATGAGAAAAGTCACCGATTTAAAATATATTCGTTGTAAGGAAAACGTATCAAAAAGTTTCTGCTGACGTGCTAATATGGTCCGTTAGATAAAATGATGAGACTGAAACAAGTTTTTTATTATTTTAAATATTTTAAAAAGTAATTCTTATAAATGTCGTATTTTACACAGCTGAAATAGTCCAAATTAATTATGCACATTAACACCCTCTTTCACTTTTTATGCTTCCATGATGCGGCAAAAGTAACATTAATTTGTGTTCTAAGAGAAGATTAAATGTTACGGAATTGTGTATATTTATCGTTTATGAATATTTTGAATAGAATGTACTCGGGTTTCGTTTCTGTGTACAGCATTACCTGGGGATGGTTTATCTATATCATACATTATTTCGATGTAGTAAGTTCGGTTCACTCCATGCTGCACGGGCAAAGTGCTTATGATGCGAAAGCCGATATACCTTGAGCGCATAGGCCGTGCATTGTAACATAGCTAGTGTACTGTTATGTATATTTAATTTGCTTGTTTTAGTTAGTTTTACTTTATTCTATTTCATTACATGCTATTGTAATGTAATATTTTATGTTGGGCTTGACCTTGTCCAAAACTGAGTTCATTTCTGCCTTACCCAAATGTATTTTTTTAATTTTATTCATTGTAAACAACTAATACATAACTAAATTATTCTCTATATGTATGGGTTTGAAATCAGTATTATTATTAACAGAAGAAGTAAACATGTCTATTTGGGTCTAGGTTTTAGAAATTCCTAAGTGAATTATATATAACCCAGGTTATTGTTTTGTAAACATCAGGATCATTCTAGAAGGTTATTTTCCATTAGGTAATTTTTTTTTTCTTTCAGAAAATGTTCATTGTGACCTGACGTAGAGAACTATGTATAGTGTAACTGAGAGGATTTTATCAGTTGCTTTAAGATTTAGCATTCTGATATTGTATTATTTGTTGTGACCAGTAATTTTGGGCTGGAATCTGTTTTCTTCAAATTATTGAATTCTAGTTATTATTTTCTCTGGAAATACAAAAGTGCTTTGATAAAATTCTTGGATAGAGACATTCACTGGAATTTACAGTGTATTCATACCTGGAATTATATTTCTGTGATTCAACAAAAGACAGTTTGCACATCAACACACTAGGAGCTATAACAGACACATCATCGCCGTCAGTTTTGGGATTTATTCAGAACTTTAAATTATTAGGACTTGTGTCTGTAATTCTTGGATTATTTTGGGATTTAATTTGCAATACCGTAAGTTCTTTTTTCTCATTTTCACTTTGCATTCAAGGGAAATAAATTACTTGCTAAATTGTACAAAGCTTGTTGTCTTTCACACTTTTCTGCTACTTATTTTAAGAGCATAGACTCGTAACTTAACATACAGGCTCATGGTAGAGTCAAACAATATATTACGGAAATCTTGTCAGCACCTTGACCACTCAGTAAAGCATTGGGGCTGAAGTACCTTGTGGTGATGAATTGGACGCAAGATACATGTCCCAATTTGTGGAATCATTTATCACATTTTGAATGAAAACTTTTCATTTATCACTATTTGAGTGAAAATTTCGTAATTGTTTATGCGAATCATTTTGTCATTATTTGAGTGAAATCACTTTGAACAGTCAATAATCTGTTTCTTTTATGCGTTTAATTTTTGTCCAATATCGGTTCCATTTTCGTTTAAATTGCAATTCTTTCAAGTTAGGAACTGTCTTATTTATGTCAGTTATTTAACTCGGTGCACATCATTGTGCTAATTATCCAACATTTTGGATTTGTTGCGCACGAGTTTGGTTTAGGATTTTTCTGCCTTTAAATCTTCCATAAATAAACATCGTATTTTAGTTACCATTCTTAGTGTCTTCTTTGTGATCTGACACCGACCCGGTTCATCTTGTTACATTAAACTTTTAATAATAGTTATCCTTTCCTATGACATCACCAGAATTCATAAAAGTTAATTAGACTGAGAGAAGATATCTCCCCGCAAATAGTTTTATATTTAAGTATCTAGATAAGTTTTTGACGGATATTTATGGAATTTTATCTGTTTTGATATTTACTTTTAGATTTCAGTGTGACTATAATGTAATAAGGCCAGGATATATTGCTTTGCAACATTCGAAACCACCAGGGGAGAACGTTCATTGATTTGAATAAGTTATTTGCAGGTTAACCCAAGTATAAATGTATTGTCTTTGTGGAAAATCTTTAGCTTTAAGGATATGTTTATGAGCTTGGTCAGAATATCCCTTCCATCATACTCAATCACCCACATGGAAGGAAGGCACAGTGACCTACCATACTATTCCTACGTTCATGACTGGTGTCTATAAATTAACCCCCATGTAATGGTTTTCTTTTAGTACATCTACAGCTGTATGCATGGTATGTTCATTTATCTTGGCCACGGTGTTCCTTATATGGTTCTGAAGTTCCCCATATAAAAATACGTAACTGTGACCTAGTCTCACTTTATTTACTTAACGAAGGTTCTAAGGTTTTAGTTTCCTGTCATCATTTCAGTTTTAGGCGTCTCCATGTAACTTGGCAACATTTTTCCCTGCATCAAGAAGTCTAGATTGAGAGTAGCCAATTTTTCATGCTTATAGGTCAAATATATATAGAAAAGGTTCAGTTGGTAAATGTTCATGCTTTTTATTGCAGCAATATGTGTAAGATAAAAATCTGATTCTCCAGTAAAAATTGTGCACACAATTTAGTGATAATATTTTGAGAAGCTATAGAGTCAAAATTTACATCTACATTACCTCCATTAACTAGACTCCGTTATATATATATATATATATATATATATATATATATATATATATATATATATATATATATATATATATATAATTCCAAAACGAACAGAAAATCTTTAACTGTTGATTGTATGTGGGTGTGAATTGGATTTTTATCGTAGCTTTAACAATTTTCCAGACACATCGCTAAGATGTCTGCAGTGAGGCAGAATATAGGGATGTCTAGCACTGGGACATCATGCCGCAGACATGTAGTATCGCACCCAGTCACATTATCCTGACACTAGGCCGACAAGTCCTAACACTAACCTCTTAATACTGAGCGCCAAGCGAGGCAGATGCTAGCACCATTTTTGTAAGTCTTTAACATGACTAGGTCGGGGTTCGAAACCGTGACCTCCCGCATCCGAGGCGGACGCTCTAACCGCTCATGCCACTTGAGAGGTCAATATTACTGCTGAGGTGTTCTATTGCAACAGTCATATTAAGTGAGAATTGTGAGGCATACTGGGATAACTTACATATAAAAAAGCATAAAAAGGGTATTAAAAATATAAATATTTCTTTAAAAGGCGCAGAAATGTGAGATTAGGCAATTAGGCTGTGTCTGGTCAGGAGTTATCATTGCAAGCTTCTAGAGTATCGTTCATTCTCAAATTTCTGCCAAGCATGTAGCAAACAATCAAATCATTACATAGCCTTCTGAATTCTAATTAAAAATAGATTTAACAACTGCCAGATTATTAGATGATAACAGGAAGGAAATGGAACATTGAGAGGGACTTGAAAAACAACTCGTCCCGTTACAAAGATAATAATTCAAAGCACCTTTTCATTTAACTTTTGCTTTAGCGATTAACGATATAGATAAGAAATATCTGAATCACATTTTCTCTTTGTGATTTTCATTTTATCAAGATTAATGCGATGGAATCCGCAGTGATTTCGTATTTCTTCGTACCAATTGTGATAATTCAATGTTTTAAATCATCAGTTACTATGAATGTAGGGCTTTCGGCACTTTTGTCCCTTTGACTCCTTGCCACCAGCCCTCGCCTCTACCCTCATTATATACTTAGGCCATAAGCGACCCATGCATGTTGATCACTTTTAATTATGTCCATATACACATGTCACGTGAGTAAGCCAGTCGTGAAGGGTAGAGTCTTGGACGGTTTATGGTTTTTTAGGGTTTCCCTAAAAGAAGGCAAAACCCCAGCCTTGGATAGTACTCGTGATTATAGAAACAAATCTCGCGGAGTGTACTTATTTAGACATGCATATGGAACCAATCAATACACACACTGCGAGCCTCAATGCCATGAATGAATTCTACCGTGTTTTCGATCCACACTGTTTACAGACAAGCTTTTATTACTGATTGTAACTATACTATATCAACCGAAAGCTCTGTATTGACTTTTCTCTGCAGAAAATGCTTGCACAGTCTATGTAGAACGTCAAAGGATTTTGTACTGACAAAAATGTAAATATATAGTCGATCTGTGAATAGTTTCGTATTGAAGAAATGCTTGTAGCGGTTTATATACAAATGTTAAGAGGTAGCCAGGCCATTGATTCCCAAAGTGTACTGAAAGAATTTATGGAAGTCTTAAACAGTGGCACAAACCTGCCAAATTATTGGAATATTAAAAATGTGACGCATAAACTGAGATCGCTGTAGCGTTCGAATGCATCACAGTTTACTGAGGAAGCCCAGAAGATGTTATAGACATTCTCCGAAACAAACTCAGAATACATGGATAAGTTGCTTAACCTGGGAGTAAGCTTAGATACGACAAATATATACGACAAATAAACAAGCCATCGACAGAATTTCCCAATGAGAAATACACTTCACCCTACCTTTAGTGTAAGCATGCCTACTAGGTCACAGCAACAACAGTTAGCACGACAGCATGAAATATACATGACAGGCCGTATGAGAAAGACAGACATACTTGAATTATTGAGACCATTATTTATACTGAATCCACCACCACCGGTTGTCACTGCAGCAGCAACAATTAAAAATAAAACAAACGGTAAAACAACTTAAACAATTTGCACGTGAGCATAATATCCGAATACCCAGAGGTGCAAGAAAAGCTGATATCCTTTCGGTACTAGACGAGTGTGAACAAAACCGTTGTCGTCTCACATCTGCTATCGCTACTGAAGCGGTTGAATATGTTCATGCAGAAACACAGCAATAACATGTACCAGAATTCAAATTTCAACAACGTAGTTGAGAGTTGGAAAATCGATTGGCAAATTATCCCACCCACCTAGAGACCGCTCCGGTGGCCTAGTGGTTAGAGCATCCGCCTTGAATGGGGGAGGTATTGGGTTCGATCCCCGGCCGAGTCAGACCAAAAACTTACAAAATTGGTACTAACAGCTGCCTCGCTTGGCGCTCAGCTTTAAGAGGTTAGTGTTAGGACTGGTCGGCCTGGTGTCAGGATAATGTGACTGGGTTGGACATCATGCTACATGTCTGTGGCATGATGCCCCAGTGTTAGACATCACTATAAACTGCCACACTGCAGACATCGTAGCGATATGACTGAAAAATTGTTAAAGCTACATTAAAAATTCAAATCACACACACACAAACACACACAAACACACACCCAACTAGACACCAGGCAAAGACGCTTGACAACTATTGAAAAATATGATTACTGGAATCGTAGCGGTGTTACAATACTTTGGTTACGCTGGGGTTAAAGCAGACATTGTTCTAGGCGCGCATCTGGTTATGCCAATTAGTCGTGGATTAAACTACACCGTGGATTTACAATGGTTCCCGCGTAATCCTGATCCTACTAAGACAGCAGCGCCATTAGTGATCAAATTGGCAGAGACATTGAAAAGATTCTCAAAACGCTTGAGAAATACAGCAATACAGGATCGGGATCGACTCTCGAAACATGTGTGAAAGTCGAGGTACATCTCTTACCGTATGAAACATTTTGTGGATCCAGTTACATAGTAACTTCGAAACCAAGGTCAGTTATCAACGCGAAAACTTTGACCACAAATGTTTTGAATGGGCAATTTTGTCGACGTTATATCTAGTCAGTGACAATCAAAACATAACAGCAACACCTGGGTGAACTCAGATTGGTGATATCGAATTTTCCGTGCAGGTTACCAAAGCCAAAGTGAAAAAATCGGAAACACTTAAACCAGGTGTTGATGTTAATGTGTTTACTAATGACTGCTTTTATCCGCTGCCACTATCTCCCCATGGATAGAACGCAGGAATCCAGATTGATTTGTTGCTGTTAAGTGAAATAAAAGAATCAAAATCGATTTCACACTATGTATGTATAAAGAATTTAGCTCGACACAGTAAGTAGGAGGGTAAAAATATAACCATGCTTGCGTTACATGCATGTATTTGACACTCAAGAACTACGATGGTCACTTAATAATGCATGCAGCAGCCACGACATCAGATTAACCGATACGCGTCCCTAGTAACATGGGAAAATACACGACGTTTCGGATGGGACATATGCCATTTATCGATTCAATACAGATTATGAATTATGATTAGCAAACAATTTGAAAACTTTAAAATTTCTTGTCGATACGGTCCAACCAATACAGACCTGATGACGAAAAAGGTGTGTCTCCATACGAGTACATGAACGACTAGAACCAATTTGCTGAAACTCATTTGCCACCTATCGAAGCGTTTTATTCATCGTTGTCACGTGTAGATATTTCAGACGAAAATTACGATCATGCTAAGAAAGTTGTGTCTGTATTCGAATACAAAAACTCCGGTGACAATCACGATCTTTTTCTGGGCACTGATGTGTTGTTGCTCGCTGATGTGATTGAGTAATGTCGTGTTACTACCATGCACGTATAAACGCTTTATCCCGTACATTACTTCTCGTCCCCGGGTATGAGTTGAGATACATTGTTGTGAGAAAACCAAACTCGAGCTGGAATTGCTCGCTGACATTGATCAGCATCGGTTTATCGAGCGATCACTACGTGGGGGAATATCCATGTCAAATCATAGATACGCCCGTGACATCGCTAACCTCAAAAGTTACATCAAGTATCTAGATCTAAATAACCTTTAAGGATGAGTCATGATGCGAACACTTCTACCTGGTGGATTTCAATGGGTCGATCCTTGGTACATTAATCTACATAAACGCGTGCATGATCACAACATCAACAATGACCACAGATACTTCTTTGAAGATGATCTGGAATATCCCGAGCATTTATATAACACGCATAACGATTATACGCTGACACCAGATGCGCTGTTATTGCCTGGTAATGGTTGTCCCCGTATCAGTGCCGGCTGAGTCTGTGGCAAAAAACTGAATGCACCAAATTGGTACCCAGTCTTAGGAACAAACACAATTATATATTACACGCGCAATTGGGTATGCGTGTAACCAAAATTCATCGAGTATTTGGATTTTTTCAGAAAGCTTGGATGGCCCCGTAAATTCAAATGAATACTTGCCTATGCACATAGGCTACCAATGTCTTTGAAAAGAACTATTTTAAACTCATGAACAATGCCGTGTTTGGTAAATACAAGGATCTAGCGGTGTACCAGGACCGCAGTATCTGTACCCAGGAAGATACATTTTACAGGTATATTTACTCCATGGTTTGTTAATGCAGCCGCAAAATAATTTAAAAAAAAAACTGTTTGCCGCTTTCCTGATAAACGCGAACTTCTTTGCTTCACATCGAGCACAAATTCCAGTAATTGCTGCTCGTCTAATACAACAGACGACATTGGACAGCAAAGGTAAGTGTTTCTTTTCAGTTGCGTGGAAGTCGAGCTAGTGAGCAGATCGCAATGGAAACAATTAAGAGCATCGGCGTGGCGCGCTGCCTGCCAGCCAATGCAATTATACCTACTTCGGCACTACGGGCAATTAGAGCCCTAGGTAAGGCTCAAGCAGACAGCTGGAGCCTGAGAGCTGGATTGAAAAGAACTACCTTACTTCTTGTCTGGGATAAGAGTGAAGGGACGGACCAAGATAATGCTGACCCTGGGGATAATGGCGAACGTAGACGGAACATAAATAGAAAGCGCAAAGAGAGGAGGAAAGCGGCCTTATTAAGGACTATGAACCACTCTACTGCGAAAGATGGACCTCTACCGGAAAGTCAACGACTCTTCGAACCGATCAAGGTCTCCTTCACTAAAACCCAGACAATACCAGTAGGACGTCAGGTAAACAGTAGAAACGTGGAAAGACAAACTGAATGCAGTATTCCTGTCGACTCACACGAGAATGAAGATGAAGAACAAGCTGAAGAAGGAGAAGTGAGTGAAGCTGACGAAGTTACTGACTAAGAACAAAGCGAAACAGATAAGCTGGTGAAACTCGGACTTACAGATGCTATAGACGATATAAGAAAAGCTCAAAATTACGTCTGTGCTGTAAAATACATCGGCTGGCGACAACTCGCTACCAGGAGACCCGGAACACAACAATGGACATTTGGGGTTCGAATACATGAACAGTGTGCTACAGCAAAGATTTTCACAAGCATTCACTAGACACCCTGATTGAAGCCGCAAATCATTTGACGCATTGCACGGCTTCGTGGCATTCCCGAATCAGCCACGTAAGGAATCACGCAGCGCAGCGGAAATCGTGGACGAAACAGACGACCGCTGGTCTTTTGGACTGCCGTCCTAAAGCTCTTTTCAGGGCTACCGCTAAACAAATGCCTTTTGTCTAAGGGTATCTAGTTTGGCTTAGATACCCGATTCGATCAAACTTGCTCAACAAACTTGATCCTTTGGTGATCGTTAAAAATTCTAATCTGTTCTGAAACTTAATATTGACTCAATTCTTTTTTTTTCTTACTGTCGCTCAGACATTTAAATATTGAAGATTACGTATTTTTAAACATGTACACTATCGTGCTAGATAATTTTGGATGGCTAGGTGATAGGACCATTTATCAAATGATTCGAGAACTTGGCTAATTGCACAGGTGGCTTACACATTATTGGATTGTTATTTATATGTCCATTAGTATAACTGGACTGAATTTGAAAAATTAAGTACGGACTGGTGTTTCAGGGCTCTATGGCGTTCGCGCCAATTGCCAAGTCCCTTTCCTCCTTTTCCTCACTCGGACACCCGTACCATGACGGAGATCTGGAACAATTTCCACCCGTCTAAACACCAGGTTTCCCGATGTGACGTCATAGTCGCGACCAATCGCAACTGGCGTCTCATTCTGCCTTGGTCGACACCTGGCACCGCTATAGGTCGGACTGCAAATTCAAATTTGACCTGAGTGCGTGTTGGGTCCATTCCCACTCAAGTAAAGCCTCAAAGCACTGGCTGGTGCTGTGGCGGAGTGGCATGTGGGTGCATGGTATAACATGATGCATGTGTGGACTGGAGACCCATACGTCGATGAAGAAAGATAGTCCGGTAATACCTGCATGCCAGCGAGTCTCCTCTTATAATGAGGAGTGTGCTGTTGTAGTTAAAAGTTAAGCACTTTACTCTTCAGTATTCAAGTCAATTCACCGTCTAGCGCATTCAATCAGGTCGTTTGGGACTTAATTGACCCAAGACCTGATGGCATAATTACCAGCACTCCTTGATTGTATTAACGCCTGGGGGATGAGGCTCTAATTCCTTCCCCCAGGAATAATAAACAGCCTGCGGTGCAGGCATTAACCAGTGGCACATGCACGATTGTGCGCACGCCACTTAAATCCAAATAAAGAACAAGACATCGTCCAATACGTGTTTGAATTAGAGTTGGATTTGCGGTACGTGTTATCGCGCGACATCGTACACAATATGAAGACATCGTGGCATTAATAAATACTGTATTATTATTCAGTAGCATTACGCAAAAGAAAATTTGAATATGCTTTTTCCGTCATTGATGTCTCCGCACAAACATCACACAAACCTTTCAAGCATGGTGGTGGAATCGTGTTTCCAAACTCAGTTCGTGCGCTAATCATTGACCCTCCTGGATCAGGTAAAACGAAACAGTTTCTGAATATGGTTGTACCATGTTTAACACGGGATCGATTGCATGTGATTGCGGCATCAGCTGATGTTCAAAAGATTTGAGTAACAAAAGATACTTGAGAAGTGGCAACACCGCTCGTAAGAGACCTCCCATTGACGAAACCCCTACCACTGACTATTCGGATGCAAACAAAACAATCTCGTTATGTAAGACAATGTCATGCTTCAAAAACACGTAAATTTCGCACAAATATTTTCACGAGGTAGGCACAAAACACTGACATGATTTATTTGACTCAACGATACGCACATGTGCTAAAGTTCCTCATTGACAACTGTAATATGTTGATGATATTTCGTGGTATTGACGCTTATGTTCTTGAAAATATTAATATAAAGATGTCCGGCAGTGATGTCGTAGAAGGGTATGAAAAGCGACACCTTGGAGCCTCTCACCAATACCTAAAATTGACTCAAAATGTGATAGAAGTCATCAGATAGTCAAAGATTTAGTACAGTCGTGACAAACTGCACGAGACGATCTCACAGCGGGGTTTGAACAACCATTTGCGCCGCTTATTAAAACCACAAAAGAAATTGCCGAACGTGATTAGGATGCAGCCCCTGGTCAAGTTTGCAAAAGAGCCAAATGTATAAGGATATAAAAAGCCACAATAGCAATTGCAGAGCCCATCACGCGTTTGTCACAGGCGACTAAGGAAGCCAGCGAAGACGTTGAAGAAGCTGTTGGTGAACTTGATGAGGATGTAAGAAAGGCACTTGACAAAATACCAGACGTGGCACCCTAATATAAGCCGCAGTTAAAAGCACCGCCACAATTCTTTAACGAAAACGCTCGTGAGATCTTGTAGTCATTGCTCGTAAGAGACCTCCCAACTGGAAAGAGTACATGATGAAAATGTCATCAAAGACACATAATAAATACATGAAAGTTGAATGGCCTAAAGTGGTATTTAGGGAGGGTATTGGAAAGGAATAGTGTACCGGTACTCAGTGGGCTTATTTTGATCAAATACTGAATGCAGATAGTGGTGAAGAGATTAAAGAAGTTGAAGAGTTATGGAGATTTGTTATGAATAGGTGCTGCGCACCAGTGATGCAAACACATCTACAACCACAGCTTGAATTAAAATGTTAACACAAGGCAGAACAAAGTCCTAGGTCTCGAATACCTCCGTCAATCACTGAAATGGCATGAAATCATTTTCAGGAACGACATAAACAATTTAGGACGCGGCTAGCACAACAACAACCTAGACACGAATTTAGCACAAAGAAAGAAGAGTCACAGTGGCTAGACGAAGAAATAAAAAGGTTCTACCCCGAAAAGAACAACGTGCTGCACCTGTGCCTTCACCAAAAAGGGAAATAACCTAACGCAACCTGCATCAAAACAACAACCTAAACGTGGATGTATACAACCAATCCTCGAAGAGTTATCTACAAATGTTGCGGAGAAATTGCAAAGATATACAGGCACACAGGAAGAAGAAGAATTGTAGAGGTGGATGGATTAACACGAACAGAAAGGAAGCGGCCTTTGTGGACTGTGCCACCCTAATTACCTTGCTGATTGATTGGAAATACTCGTGGGATCAGTTCGCGCGGAGCAACAATGCACCCGCAGTCATTAATGAAGCTACATCAATTTCTAAGCAATTATTCATCGTCATGGACCAGACACATATCGCGCGTTGATGCATCAGCTTGATGGAGATATTCATTATGTATACAACACCGTTGATGAGTTCTGAAACAGTTGAGACACTTCGTGTTTTACGTGAAATCTATGCTTCAGTGCAATAGGTTGTTGTAAATACAGCTCAGAGAGTTACCTCGATTACTACCATCTCATCCACAAAATCAGAATTCAGTGTGACTTTCTCTGTACCTGTGACCACTGGGGAATCTTCCACACTTAAAATCGCACTATCATCGCTTCGATTATATTACAGCTGGCCTAATAACCAACGCCAACCATTTGGTGGTCAGCCCGCAAATAACGAATTTGTGTTTTCATCAGATCGCGGATCAACTTGGGGTATTGTAGAACTTCCTACAGGCGCGTACGATATTATCTCAGAAAACGAAGAATTTCGACGCTCCGTTTTTTATCGTCATTGAATTTCCACAATATCTAGTTAACATTGGATAGTCATCATTGAGAAAAGTTCTTGGTTGGCTTAAAGATCTTCCCCGAAAGTATGCACATTTTGCGTGCAGGACCTTCGGGGACTGGACATCATATCGGACCAGGCATTGTGAAAATTATCTCAACACCCCATGTTAATTTAACCTGTGATGCCATCAGTGACAGTTATGAGAGCAGGTCTGAAACGACAGTCGTAGCTGTTCAGGAGGCAGGTGATTTGATATCGATTACGCCAGCAGCACCAGTGTATCTGCCATGCCTTAATAATCGACTGACACATACTGGTTTTTTCCTTTGTGGATCATGACGGGCACGTTGTTGATCTGCGTAGTGTAATATTAACGATGCAGCTGTACATTAGAGACTGACCTGCCTTTTAATAATAACAATGACAGAGGTGCGTAGACGTGTGAAACTAATTCGCGTAGTTAACGCGAGAAAACTTGTGTACATGACGTATTACGGAACTAGTCTTAGTGATGCTGTTCGTGGAATATTTACGAGTGTACAAAAGCTCTCATAGCCGTATCATCGCGCGTTGCACCCATCTCTAAGTAATTACAATGCGAGTTGTCAATAGTATTAAAAGTGCTACTGTGGATCGATTAAACAACTGGCTGGCAGGCAGCTCAGTGGCTTCGAGATCGATTACGGCGATTAATAACATGAACACGTTAACGGTTCCAGTTACTTTATCATCAACAGAACCAATGTCACCTATAGTGAGTAAAGTCATAAAAGTGCCCGCTCAACAGCGATTGTCAGATTCAGAGAATGAAAATCTAGCAATGAGGAGTGGATCTGACATGAGTGGCAAAGTCGTCACGCGGTGATATTAAAGAAAATCAATAATGTATAGTTTTGCAATAGCACAGTTCGAAGATATATTTTGATCCAGCTTTTGACATGGGAATACCTGTGTTGGTGGATGGACGCAAGAGAGATTTTGAGCACTTATCATATCCAGATAGGGATCCCAATCAATTAAAAATAGAACTGCAAGTGCAAGACATATCTAAGTTTTTTTCAAGTGAGGTATTCTTGAAAGTTGAAGGAAAACTGATCCAGTGCACGTTTTTCCATCGATGGAAATGAAATCGAAATAGCCACAACGATTCTCAGACTAGCACGATACAGTGAGAACACGAGAACAGCTGGCCAAATAAACGATGTTTGTCAAAGATGTAACTAATAATGCAGATGATAGACAACATATAATTAGACGAATTAATTACCGTGCAGCACGCCTTGATGCTGCAGAGATATAAGATAAGATTATTTATACGAACCAGGATTTTAATCTCGGTTTTGCTCAGCATCGATCACAACTCATTCGTGGATTCACTGAAGCTTTCCTGAACAATTCCCTTCAGTCACATCATTGGGTTTTGCAGAGATGCTCGCAAGATTATATTTTTAGCAAAACACAGTCACATTGTTTCGTAAGAATAACTCCAATGATGCAATTTGGCGTTCAGGGGGTGGTGCTGGTAAAGTCATTTTAGAAAAGTTACCATTGTAGATGCCTGTGTTATCCATTTCACTTTCTACAGAATCACGCTTGTTATCGTTTATATAGTCGGAAACCACATTGTCTGTCGCACATACCACATTCGCACATCCACCAACTGGTATTGCGGGACAAATAACTTGGCAAATAGGTACCCAGCATGGCCTTACAGTTCCAGAACATATGCTTGTGGCGTTTCAAATGTAAATCGAGATAATAGTTAAACCCAGGAAATGTTATTGACACCTTAACACTGAAATGTCATTGCGGTTAAACGGCCATCAGGAACCTTCTGAAAAAATTCGGATTAGCTATGCAGAAGCCACTCCTCATTTTGCACATGCATATAACAATATGTGGTCCTACATGGACCGATATCAAAACATTGACACTGATCTGCAGATTTCCCAACAAAACGTTGTACCCGATTTATTACTTTTCAGTGGAACATCTGGAGTCATTAAAGACAGTTCGTCGTTGACATGTATTTTTGTGCACGTTTAGTTCCCGATGGTGCTGTGTACAGATGCTATGCTGTGATACTTTCTGACAAGACACTGTTGTTAGAGGGTGCTGTTGGTCATCGATGCACCTGTAGAAATTCGTAAAATTCGTAAATGAACGTGTAACGTACTTAATTAATGTCCTATCACGAAGTGAGTGTCGGCCTTAACTGAAAATCAACTTACCAAAATAAAAAAACCAATCAAAAACAATTGTGGGGTCACAGTAAAACTTTTTCCGCAAAACTAACTGGAAATGTCCCCATGATTGTCTCTGTGGATACAATTAAACGTGATCAACATGATCCACATGTATGGGTCGCTTATGGGCTAAGTATGTCATATAGTTAGAGCCGAGGGTGGGTGACAGGTTTCCAAAGAGGACAAATACAGATTGTAAATATAGCGTTAGTTTTATAATTTGTTCACTTTCACAAGATCACTTTTCCTTTCATAGCCTACTGTGATCCTATCTATCAGGATGAGGTAATGTTTGCTCCAACTTTTATGAAGGTAACACTTTGAAACGCATTTAAGGTAAACTATACAGAAATGTATAAGAACAACATATATTAGCTTTTATTTATTGAAGATTCAAAATTTGAAAAGACGGTTTAAAGAACAGAAATCTTCAAATTCAACCCTTAAGTCACTGACTTTGTTATTCACAAATAGGAATTGTGTGATATTAGATACTTCAGCACACACTAACATACAAAAGGATAAGGATCACATTATTCATGCCTATTCAGAAATACTAACTGTTTGTCAGATATGCATCAGTGTACAGGCGAGCTTGTCTGTCTCTCAACCAATTCTTGTATATCACTGTTCTGTGTGTAGGGTACTTTCCAATTCCGAGGGCTGAGTTGGTACGATACCTTCAGTGAAGAATAAAACTCTCCCTTTGATGAACTAATTCAAACAGAATAATACATTATACAAAAGAAACATTTCATCCTAATTCATCAGTACCTCTGCCTCAAAGTTGTTTTTCAAAGTGTGATTCTTTTTATTCTAGTTAATATTTCACAACACTGTTCACGTTTGTAAAGAAAATAACATAAGTTCGCTTGCAGAAATATATGTAATTTTTTGTCTCTGACTTCAATTGTTTTTTGTAAAGCTAAGACCATTTAAGCATTTCTTACTGATATTTGCATCTCGCCAACTTCCATATTGCCGCTGCAGAGTGGGACAAATCTGGTGGTGGTGGTGCAACAAACCTTGACATGAAACATTTTTTTT